>DWPT01000076.1:0-33135 GCA_018251895.1 Agathymus mariae mariae
GTTGGTAATAGGTGTTGGAGCGCCTTGCAATTCCGGGATGCGATACGTCGTACCACCCAAATTACTGGATCGACCCAGCAATATTTTTATACCATTAATATTAATAGCAGTAAACGCGGTAAAGCGGCGGCAAACAGCAGTAATTGAGGTCGATTCTTACCTTCCAATAAATAAATACTCAATTTATTTGACAAAATCCGTGTTTTTAATTTAAATTCAACAAAATAGATTTAATTTTTCACGCTATATAATAACTGTAATTTTTGCGGTCGTTCATTTTATTTTTATTCCAATATCAATCCAAATCCTCTAATACCTAGGATGTTTTTTTACTTATTATAAGTCAATGGTTGACTAAAAACTCAGCTGATGATAAGTATCAGCGTTGTAGCTCTAGATGGTAAAGCGCACTAAGTAAGAAAAAACCCATTGTTATAAGATTAAACTTTTGTTAAAGTATAGACGTGTGTGTGTGCGTGTGTGTGTGCGCGCGCGTGTGTGTGTGTGTGTGTGTGTGTGTGTGATAGTAGTGTGTAGATTTTGTAACACCTCTACTATCTTTTCGGTTACTTAATCACGGAGGACAATAAATTATGACAGTCATCGTAAAATGAAACCATATCATAAAAACGAATAAATACAGTAAAGCTCCCCACTCCACACCAAATAACTTTAAAATCAAATAATTTTAAAACCCTTTCAAAACATGATAAAATAAAATTTTACGCAATCATCGTCCCGCTCAGTACTCTTACCGAAGGATCAATACCGTTTGTTGTGTTGAACGATTTCATCTATGATCTGACGCGTACAAGAGAATAGTAGGTTGCCGGGTCGATGACCCATCAACCGGTCGAGCTTTTGAGCTTTGCTTATTCGAGCGAGCCGTACGACGCAAAATTTGGCCTAATTTTCACGCTATTCTCTAGAGATTTATAAGACTAAGTACTATTGACAATTTATGCATTAGTTTAGCACGGAAACACGAAAAGTCAATGTAATCTTTTATATTTATCTGGTAATATTATAATGAGTATAATTTAGTGAGAAATTAATAACGTGCGGAATTCATTATAAATAGACAAAGAATTATATGACACAAAGCAAAAATAAATTCTGTATTAAAACCTTAATAAAAGTACCTTTTTAAGTATAGACATTTCAACATAATTATATACCCCGAGGTCAACACCGCCGTCACGGAAGAAGGAAATTATATTCTTTTAAGATTAATAAATTGAGAAGAAGATTGTCTGAGATTGTGGAAGAGGGGGTCTATGAGAGTTTACGAACAAGAATTGACATGCCTCGAAATAATATTCCTGGAATTCTTTAGTTCTTAAAGTTCAGTAACGATATTATAAAAATACTCCTTTATAATTAGCCATGTCCGTCTGTTTATCACAACAATTTAGTTGCAAAAAATACTTTTAAAGGTAATTTAAAAAAGAAGTGTAATGGAGTGAAGGTTGCAATTACCATTGAGCCTAAACCCTTCATTTACCTTACCGAGCAACGGCCAATTCAATGAGCCGGTTCAAATTGGGTGGAGATGCCTAGGCCACGGGCGATCTCGGTTGAACTTTACTAGATTGTACGTTTAGATTGTCTTTTGAGATCTAAACACGTCCAAAAATTTAATAGAGAACATCGGTTTAAATAAGCTAAACCATGGAATCCGTAGGTTTATATCAGATGAAAAAAGTATCACGTACAGGACGTGAACATGTCAAAGTTATGTCATTAGCGTCTGTCAAGTATGAACTGTCAAGAGTTTCTCTCCGCCACCGCAGTCCCGCCGTGACTCTGATCCATAAAATTGTGTCGAATACATCATATCGAAACAATTACGGAAGTCGTAAGTACTCGTTACAAATGTATACTATCCGCTTTGATATAAATTTGAAATTAATACGGATTAAGTCGCAAATAATTCATATTACTTCAGAACTTTCCTTTTCATTGCAAAAAATGAAATTAAAATTTAATTAATCTCTATTTCGCGTCGTTCGAAATCGAAGAGGGTACTTTATTGTCTATAGTGGAGCCACAACTAGGCCATACGGCCGTTGACCGCACACTATGAATACACCTTAAGATTTAAACTTGGTTAACTGTTGCCTAATCGTTTTTATTATCCTTTTTCAATTTGAAGAACCAATGTAAAGCCATTACGTATACATATATATGTAATGCAATTATTATTATACATAATTAAAAATACCGTTAATGCTTTTATGGGGTACAAAGTCAAGTGACCTTTTTAAATTATTTATTAGAGGTAGTATATATATCGCTTGGTGGTTATCTCGCTTGATGGTAAGTGGCGACTTAGTTCTGGGTGGTAAAGTACAGTAAACTAGGAAAATCTCGAGTTTTAGACAATCAAAATATAAGCAGACGGGAACACAACGAGAGCAATCCATTCCAACATTGAGATGAAACGTTCAATATATAAACCAGGGATGTTATGGACCTCCGTAACAGCAACCGAAACTATCAGATATCCGAAATAAAAATGTAACCGTATCCGATATAAATATTTCGGATACGAGCATAGTGTACATAAATCTGATTATGGTCAATTTTCGCCCACCGGTAAGATACACTCGCCGCGTCGATTTCATTTTAGACAGTTTTAATTATTGAATTTTTTAAGGCTATTATTTTTTCTGCGATTATAATATCACGTAATACCTAGAAATATAGTCAAACTTTGTTAAGACGTTATATTATTTTGAAACCGGTAAGATGTTATTCAATAATCCAGATCCGAAACTTTATATCCATAAAAGATCCCTAATACAAACGATGCTGATCACAACATTCAAGCGGAGAGCAACATACCCTCGGCAAAATTATTATTATACTATAAATAACTCTTCTACAGAATTTGGCGATGGTACTTGTTTAAATGGAAGTCCTTTTTGAACAATAAACTATTAATTTTTATAATTATTTTATAACAATACTTGCGGTCAATACAAGTGAGGGTTTCGGAAGGCGCTGTGTTGTCAGCAACCACAGATTAAATTACACAATTTTTGAAATTGGTTAAGTTATGTTGTAAACAGTACTGCTTAAAAAATAATCTGTGAGAGTTGCCAGTCTTAAGATCCGTAAAAAAAAACTGGTATTAAAACTAAGAACATTATTTCATATACAGCGCAATAGACAAGTAGTTCAATGTTAGGTGCCTTGCCAATGTAACCTTCTTCACACAAAGAATACATCAAACATTCCATTATGGTAATAATGCGTATGTACATATATCTTAGTAACGTTCTGCAGCCATTTATTATTTTGAAGCATTCAAAGCACGACAATTAGATCTGCGCACACGCGAACCCCTACTACAGCAAAACTGCGAGCAGCGTTTCTTTTTGTGTAAGTAATTTCACACATCACATCGCTATGTCGCTATAAATTTTTTTATCGGCTTTCAAATGAATTTCAGTCACTTGTTATTAGACACTTCTACTAAAATCTGTCCTTTACTTCAATAATTGATGTGAAGTATCATTGTTATTGTTATCCCTACAAATAATGAATATTTTTTTAACAATTCAACATAAATATTACCGAGTTATATGTCCAATTATATGGCACTAAGACAATAGACAACAATACCGCGAGTCTATTATTACATCTCACCATACGAACGAGTCATTTGTAGGGGGCTCGTGAAATGCACAATGCAAATATCAGAACAAAGTTTTGTACAGTCAATTTATGTGCGCATCAAACTTCATTCTACAATATTTCCATTGTGAATTCGATGAAGCATATTTAAACTGATGCTTGCATAATTTAATACTCGTGTCAACCGGATGGTTGATGGACTTAGGAAGTCACTACAGTGATTTTTATCCTTGTTCTGAGAATTCCGTGTGAATTTAATGTTGAATGTAACTTGAACATCGACTCGGTCAATAATTATTTAGTACAGGACCGTATTGTACAACATAAGCGATTCAGTGGAAATGTACAGTGGATTTTTTACTCAACTGACTAATTATATCAGTAAATTGTTCATTAATTATACGGTGTGTTTATTGTTAGTGTTCGCCTTGAGGTCGAAATGCTCTCATAATTATCTTATAAAAGCTAATAAAATAAATGCTCGTATATGTTAGCTGGACTATAGCTGAAAATATAAAAAAGGCAATTGGCAGATAGACGAGTGTAAGGTACTGAACTTTTTGTTTTTTGCTTATTTATATACTTTTTTTAAATATTTTTATTGATTATACATACTAAAGTTCGTCAACAGTTACCAACAAACAAACAGGAGAAAAAAGGATGTACAATTTTCTCTACGTGTATATAGATTGCAACATAGCCTCTGTAAACTATAAAGTTTGTTAAAGTGTAAAGTATACACATGGTAATACAAAACTAGAATTCATATCATATAGAGAGACGTTTAAAATGAAGCAAACGAAAAGACAGAAGTTACAAAACACGAATCATTTATCAATCATAACGGATTGTTGACGGGAAATAATATATAAATGTATAAATTAAGTCCACATCCTTCACTTTTGGAGACGATCGATTTCATGCAATCAGATGGACGCACTACCAGGTAAATGTAGAGTCTACCTAGTCTTAATGTAAACTGTACAGAACGCAAAATTGATTAACCGTTACGTCATAGTGAAATGCAAAAGATTGCTAAGACAATGTTTTGTATGTACGCGCTATACGCTTATTTCATGCGATTCACGTATTCACCGCAAGCGTCGTGTGACCTGATATGCGTCACGTCTACATCTGACTGCCGGATTGCTAGCTATACAAATCCATATTGGTAATACATATATTAATTCTAGTTTTTACAAATTAATAAGACAAATAACCTTCCACAGTTATGGTGTACCCAGCTGATGAATGGAAGATATAACAGCACCAAATCAAGTTAGGAGAACGCTGGATGTAGCACAAACTCGCTTAATTCTGAAAGTATATTTGCAGTAGTAATGCTCTTCGCCTCTAGAGATATTTATTTTTCTTCCAAAATCAATCGTGAAACGTATTACGCATTTTAGTTGCTATGTCCAAGGCCAGGCTCCTCTGCCAGCTGATGTTATTAAAAAAAACATTAAAACATTGCAAGTACGACGCCTAAACTTATTTTTGTTATTCAAGCCGTTTACCGCTACACAGCGGATTTCGTTTGCTTAATGGTTAATTGTTCCCATATTTTCTATCTACCACTATATTTATCTCTTAAATTAATTACATGCAATTTCTAATACAGCTCTACGCAATTTGCGTCAACACTAATTAATGGATTACGCTCGAAGCATTCGCTTTACGAGTGGGTGGATACTGAAGTTACTTTATTAGCTTTAATAATACATTTTGCCTTTATAAAGTTTGTGAACGTGACAAGTGTATAAATAAATAGTGATCATATCTGGTGAGTGAAAATTAATTAGTGATTATTTTTCCCGTTTATCATATTGTTTTTGTATTAATTTCAGGAACATATCAGTCAATAATGTGTTAAACTTTTGACAGCTTACAGTATTCTAGAATATTAAATAATTGTTATAATTATATTCAGCAAGCACAAGCAATTGTTTTCAATTTTCAATGTGGAACGTCACATTGAACTTGAAGTGCCAATCTGTAAATTTGGACGATATAAATCAAAAATTGAATTTTTAATTTAGAGACACTGTTATAATTCATTCAATATTAGAGTAATATAAGCGACAAATGCCTTATATAATTAATGCGGCTTGAGAGAAATTACATACACGTATATATGGAAAATATGTTGATCATATTAGAAGTTGCAAGAACGCCAAATCGAATTGGATAGAAGGTGATTCGGTAGAATTAAACACGCAAAAAAGCTTTTAAAATTATTATTTTTTGTGGTGCAAATGGAGATTTCATGACCAATACTTTGTCAACCAAAAAGACAATACCTATAAAATATTGGCAGCGGGTGTCGTTCGCATTAAATAAGTAACCCCGCCCATTAAATCAAGGTCGGTCTGTTATACAAGCACGGTTGCAATGCAGAGATCAAGATACGTTTTTAACTTATCTGATATCTGTATATAGCTAACATGCATAGATGTGATTGATATATGACAATTATTCAGTTACAGTATTCAACAGCTATCATCGTATCAAAATCTATTCAGTACTATCTGTGCATTTCTCGATCAAGCAACCAACGTTTGCAGTCAACGATATAACTATTGAAGACGCTGTTCAAAATGTTTTGATTTTTATTATATTTCATTTGAATATGATAGCATCATAATAAGGGGTATTATAAATAGACAAACGCTAAATTCTCACGCAATCTTACTCTCATACAATTACTATTGTCGCGATATGACATGCACGTATGAGAAATCGCTAATAACTACGACTCAAGAATGAACATGTTGTTTCACATAAATATCTGTTTCAGCCGGAGTCGGACCTGGGACTACTCGCTCCGCAGGCATGGTCACAATCAACTGAACTACATTTGTCAGTAACGAAAAGTAACTCTAGTACCTATCAAGTTTCAAATCGATTCCACTCCGTTTGACATCAAAACATTATACCGAGAGCTAAAAACATTCGCTTAGCACAAAAATTATCTAGAAACTCATAACAAGTCATAAGGTGTGCTAACAAATAATATTAGGTTTCTAGAAAGTTCTATGGTCCCTGGCAAGCCCTAGTCGACTGGTTGCATTAATCTCCCCTTCGCGGTTACTAGGCTGTGTAACGGTACACCGGCAGATGGAGCAAGGTACGTTTACAATGTCAAAGATAATTACACAGAGGCGTCATGCCTGAACAAATTGAAAATAAGCGTGCATTAATACAAATTGTCATTTTTTTCAAGTATTTCTTATTATAAATATTTTTAACTGCATGATTGAAGTCCACTATAAGCCTATTTTTAATTAACTCTAACTAATGTTGTTGGCTGAATGTAAGAAAACTATCTATGTTCGTTTAGAAAATGCCAAGACGGCACGTGAAGTGTGGCGGAACCTTCAAACCGTATTTGAGGACTCCGGACTACCTAGAAAGTTTATTGAGAGATTTAATTAACATTTTATTAGATAACTGTTGTAATATAGAAGAATATTTATCGAAAATAATGTCGACCGCACATTAATTAAGAAATATTTCCTTTAAAGTTGAAGATGAATGGCTCAGAACTTTAATGTTAGCTGGTTTACCGCAACATTATAAACCCATTATATGAAGGTTGCTGAACACTCTGTATTAAAAAAATAAATAAAAAAACGTGTAGTAACAGTCAGCCTAAGGCTAAGCCAAAGGGAAAAGGTCCTCGCTGCTTTGGATGCAACCTCTTTGTACATTACCGCAGCCAGATAAACCAAATAAAATTATAATACAAATCAATAAACTAAATAAAATATAAAATCAATAAACACACCAATAAGATAAAATATCAAACAATCGTATAGATCCTAGAACCGATTATTGTTAAGGACAATGGCCTCTTATGGTGATCATGCCTCGTCATAAGGGTCCTTCGAGGACGTCCTCCGATCAGTTAAACAGTGAACAGATTAATGATAGGGTATATTTCGCTGGATGCAACACACTTATGATAAATTCTGTCTGCGATCGAATGCATGGAGGTGCAAAATTATTGTTATAATATATAATTAAAATAAAAAATAATATAATATTAAGTTAATAAATCGTGTATTTTTTTACCTTCCAAACTACCTTGACTGGTAAAGTAAGATTTAAGCATTAAAATACCTTCGCAATTTTACTTTTTGTGTGGTTAAAATTTTCTAAATAAACACTAGTACTGTTTATTCCCTTAAATATATACCAAATACATTTGTATAAGGCTTGCCTTTGCAAAATAAAATAAAAAAAAAACAAGATTTAATTGCCAGATTCAATACCTTCTTGAACATCTGGCTTAAGAAATTCATCTTGAAAAGGTTGAAACTTGCCGTATGTCGTCATGAGCAGTTATGCGATGCCTCTGACCCACATCCGCCGATGGAACTGAGCCTTTGTTTTACAGATAAACAAATTTGATTTAATATTATTCGGTTTCATTATAAAAGTTAGTAAGTAAATTACCATTAGTAATAGAAGATATAATAATTAGTATCCTAAATGAAAAGATTGATGGCGCTATAGTAAAATCTACTGCCGCACTGCATAACGTTAAACACTTGGATAAATGTTGTTTACACATAGGCGCTACGATAGCTCAAACGGTACAATATGAGGTTTTTGCTCGAACATCACGAGCTGCAGTGAACACTAGACCAGGTGGGATGTCTTTAACTTAATTAATTCCTTTCAAGTTAATGCACTACGAGTACATTGAAGTGGTAATACTCTAACAGTTTGAACGTCTGGATTCCGCAAAGGGTAATGGAGCTAAAATCACACACGCACATAAAATTTATCTTCGTATTAGTTATTAATTATCACTTGCTTCGGTGATAGAAAACATAATCTTGAAACCTGAGAGTTCTCGATAAATGTTCCTACGGGTGTGGGAAAACTGACAATCCGCATTTGGCTAGCGTAGACTATGGGCTTTACCCATCTCACTGGCTCATGTAAGACACAACACATCGCATCTTAGTTATACACCATAAAATCATTTAAGACGGCTACTGCGTTAAAAACACTATTGCGATCGACATGCTCATCCACTTTTAGGTTAACTTAAGCTGGCATCGTAAAATAAACAATTATTAATTCAAAATTTAGATGACCCGACAGCTCAGTCGATGAACCCGTCTGCCGGACAAAGTGTTTTGGGTTTAATTCGGGCATTTTCGTAACAGATCAAGGGACGTTTTCGGGTCCTTGTTTTTTGATATATTTCATTTTAGTGTTATTCCATCATTTCCGCAACAGAGTGATTCCTAGACAAGAAATGTGAGTGTGTATTATTTTTGAAGCTCATTAGGTGGGATTATTATTAACTAACTATTAAACGATAATTAATAAGATTATTATTTATCATATAAAGCTACAAAATAGCAACTTACCATCAGGTGGGAGTCAAGTATTAACTTACAATAGATAAAAAGGTAAGTATTTATTATTTATTAGCTCCATTAATTCCAGAAAATACAACCACAAAATCAGTTTATTTCATCTCCATATATATATTACATCAACACTAGAAACAATGGTATAATGAACCGCAATATAATAATATAAACAATGAAATAATTTCACTACTCGAAATAAGAGAAAAACTGTTTTTCTAGCCTTCAGAGATCTCAGCCATCGGTGAGCACAATAAAAATATACCGTTTGAGAAACCGTATGCCATTCAGGAGAGAAACGTGAAGGAGGACGTTTTAACTTAAATGCTTAGTTGTTTATCGCAACTTACGAACAACTTACTACGAGTTTGACTACATTACTAAAGTCTCTAGGTAGACTTCGTTTTCCCGCAAGTTCTTTGTGTTGAATGAGACAAAATTACTTTAACGAGCACCACATAAATCAATAAATTGGCAATGTATTGTCTAGTATATGCAAGTTTTACTTATGCTACTTCTGTTGGTACTTACTTCATAGTGAGTGTGATATATCTTCATATACGTGAAGAGAAAACTTTGTACCACTTTTCCTTCTTTTGATTATATTTGTTTTGTTCGATATCTATTGAAGAGCATTAGTGTTATCAGTAAAAAAATTGACAAAAAGTTTTTTGAGAAACTAAACTTTCTCTATATTATATAAATGGGCAAATAAATAAACAAAAATGTCAAGAAACACGTCTTTGTTTGTTTTTTTTCAATGTGACTTACCGAAGCTATACCTCAATTTCCCTGTCGCTCCAATTTTTAAAATAAATCAAACGTTAATGCATATTTACTTACTTATCTGTACAAGATTGTAGCTGACTTCGTAGAAAAAAAAAGTATTGAGGTATAATATTTAATAAAAAACCTCAACAATGAAATAGCGTTCTAACATAAAAAAATGAATGACGGTCGAATTATTTGACTTCTAGTATATATTTACGTGAAAAAAAACCTTTGTTCTCCTTTTCTCCTCTATTTGCAAATCGATTTTTTTTTTTTGTGAGGTAGTCATTGAAGAGCTTTTGTGTTATCTATAAAAAGTTTGGGAAACAGAACGTTACATAATGATTACGGTCGCATTACGATCACTGGACGAATACTAGTATTTTATTATAATGGTAAACCCGTCTCTGACAATACTTAACATTTGCCTATTTCAGATTTATATTTTCTTTCTCAACACTAGTTTACTGGAAAGACATTTTTCAACTTTTATTTTAGTTTTTTCCGCAATTTTTATATAGCAACACAAAAAAAAATGATTATAGAGAGTCATTAATTATGTCGACATATTGAAACTATCAGATTTTTATTTACTAGTTCATTATGCTCAATTATGTATGTAAAATTATGTATGTAATGATAAAGATATCAAATTATAATTAACAACCGTTTCCATAGCGTTAAAACAAAAACCAAAATATCTCGGACGCAATAAAACGCAACTCACCCTTCCATTCACCGTTGGACGTTATACGAATCTTTCGACCATCTTTTTCCAAAAAAAATCAACTCAATAGATTTTTCAGAATTTTTCTAAGTAAAAAAACCTAAATAGGGTGTGTAAGTTGACACATCGTTTATTACGCAATTACATTTCATTTTATTACGCAATATTAATATAAATATTTGTTATAAAATAAGGTTTTTGGCCGTATTAGGGCGATCTAGAATACTTCCCCCAATCCAATGCTGGCAGAACTGGGTGTCGTAAGAGGCGACCGAAGTCAGCTTGCTTGGTGGTAGGGCTTTGCGTAAAGATTATATTATCAGTATTATTATTATGTCGTTTTTAATTTTGGTATTATTATCTTTCCGTGAAGCCTTCTTGGTTAGCTACCACCCCCCTGCCCGAGTCAGCCGTCAAACGATTCATCGTGTCCCGGCTGGGGGGGGGGAGGGGGGCTTGAGAGCCTGTATTTTCTTTCTTCTCATTTCCTGGCTGACAATGCCTGGCTGGCATCAGTGATACTTTGGTCTTACTAATGTCCATGGGTGACTGTGACCACTTACCACCAGGTGACTCGTCTGCTCGTTTGTCGGCTATTACCATAAAAAAAGGTGACGAAGGAAAGAAAGATGATTTTGGTTATTCTGGTTAAATAACAACAAAAACACAAAATTACAATATAGTACTCATTTGACATTTCTCGTTTCATTATAAATGATTTTAAGCACGAGGAGATTAATTGTATGCATAACTAAGAAACTAGCGCAATATGGATATGCATTATCGCGTTACAGATTTAATTATTTACGTACTAAAGCATTGTTGACTTAATAACATTACCTACCAATGGCTAATAATCATACAGTCGTATTATGTATAGAGAAATAACAAAACTTCAAATATACATGTATTTATAAAATTCACCTAGTTACTCTAGCTGTGCTCTAAAATTAAATAACAATAATTATAGTATACTATTTCTACCTGTAACGTTGTAATAAATTAAAAATATTATAAACACAACGTCGCTATAGACCTTAAAAACTATGGTACTTGGAACAATATATTTTCTGCGAATTAAATTACTTATTTGTGTTATGTGCAATGTGTATATTTTATATAAACACACCTTCTTCACAATGTATCAAGTACCTAACTTTTCAAACGCGGCGTGTATAAAATACCAAACTGAATTTGACCAGCAAAATCTGAATACGTTTATTTACGGTATAGGTGCATTAGCCATTGCGTCATCAACTCTGCAATGTGTTCCATAGAAAGTCGGAGTGTAATAGACATAAGAATAAACACACCAATTATATTATAAAGTTGCCGTTAAATAATTGGGTCATAATGTCAAAATTAGTAACACCTGAGTGTGTGCGTCTCCCAATAGGATATTAATACATTTTAGGCTTTGTTTAATTACCGAAAAAAAATATTGATTTCCGTTGTCCATGCACGACATGAATACCGAAAAACTTTCAAAACTTTTCGTGGTTGATATTAAAAAAACGCAAGTGGTAGTTAGTCAAGTAAACAGCATCCAATATAGCGTCGGGATAAAACTAGGTGATATAAAGCCTCCTGACTCATGGCCTCTTCCTTATTGAAAAAGGTATACAGTGAATTAACAAAGTTGTCTTGGTCTGAAAAATAAACGCAGCTCCATACGCCGCGAATACTGCGCTGTTATTGTAGTTATAGTGCGCTAGTGCGTAGTTGTTGCTAGGCATAGGCAACTTTCCCACTCACCGCTACATCTGCAATAGACAAGATGTTCTTTCAAGCGATGAACTCGTGGCCAGTAAAAACCCCTTCTAATCACCAATCACATTCGTAGCCTCGAGTGTTGATAAAAAAATATATTCACAGTTATATCTATCCAATCATATCGGGCTCCACAGGACCGGCCCGGGCGGGGTCGATGTACTGAATATCTCGTGATTTTGGTCTGACGTCTTGTGGAATTAGATAATCTTGATGTGGCCGTAAATAGAGATTCTATAATGTACCTATTCAATGTTGAAGATTTCGTGTTGTTTTTTTTGCAAGGGAATTTATTTATATTACTTTTGATTCGTTTGCTTGTGTACGAATTATTTATTATTCACACTAAAAATCCATCGTCTAAATAAAAAATATATATTGTTTCAATATATCCTTAATCATACAAGCGGTTCAGAAGCTACACGAATAATAACAGACGCACCGATTATTCTGTGTATCCAGCTTATACTTATAGGTAAATACTATATTTTTAGAGTAAATAAATAAAATACCTGAATAACTGGTAAAATTATTCATATTGTATCTGTTAAATAGCATTTATTGATGAAAAGGTTATGCATACAGTTATATTATATTATACATACATACATACTATACATACAGCCATTCGTCTTGAAAATAATACCACTAAACAATATGAAGGTACTTTTATGAGGCAATACTCATTATCCAGGGGAAAACGTGAAATAGAGATGTACGATTTCATTTAAAATACGTAGTAATTACAATAGTTAAAAATAAAATTACGACAAATAACCATGTATTGAGTAAAATATATTGAAAGTATCATTACTGTACAATACAATTTAAAACAAAATAAACTTCTTTTGAATAACTTACAGCTGAAAGGAAGCAATAATTAATTTGTTCATTTTGAACGCATTTTTAACTTCCTTACAAGGGTAATGACAGCTGGTCGAACATAACTCGGTTTAAAATCGCAGAATAGGTTACTTATCGTTTAAGCATTGCTCATTATATGTAATGATGTAATTACACATGTACCAAGAGGGATGGTTGAATGATTCAAGAGTATAAATGGTACCACTTGGTTGTTCGATTTACAAGTTATAGTTTAAAATGTAGTTTAAGAGAATGAGAAATGTTCGAGTAAGTAGATACGTAATTTTCTCATTTTACAATTGTATTGAATATTTATGTTTGTATTACGTAAACTACAAATGTTTAAAATTTACATAAAGACCTGAATCTAGAAACTATTGTTATCATATCATACTAGCACACAACATATACTATTCTGGGAATAGATTTAAACCGTAAAACGACTCCCCCTTTCGGTCAAAATTTTCAATTTAGCAACACATGGGACTGTATTATATGATCCTGTAACTTTGTAATTACGTGTCCGTTGGCAATTGCTCGTAAGAGCTACCTATTTAATCGCATAAGTAATTATAACACCGTGGAACACAGAAAATGTCAAAGTGCCTTCGATATTGAATAGAGTATTCTAGCGGCCATTGTTTGAGTTTATTAGAATTCTGGACTCTAGAACTATATACTCTGATATATTTATAAATACATATATATTTATCGACAAAACATTCCATGAAATATGTATGGTAACGAAAATATAGTTATTTGCACTCAAATCAAACAAAACTTTAGTCCTAATTTTCGAAACTGATTCTTGAATATTACACATTGCTTCAAATAAATTTAAATCGATTACAGAACTATTTGACTGACTCACTGAATTATCTGGAATATGAGATCATTGAATGCATACAGCATACGATGATGAAATTTGTAGATCAAGATATTAACAACGGAGACGCTACTTACAACCGATCCCAACGTAGGTAGTTGTAACATCAAACAAACTTCTTCAGCGTCAAAGAAAAACAAAGTGCTGATAAAAATTATAAGTAGTGTTTAAAGTACTGTAAGAAACCTATGATTTTAGGGATGAACAGAAGCGTAAGTAAGGGCCCATAATGTAATGTGCGAAATATTATCCAAATAACTCCAGTGGTTTTATGCCCGACCAGACAGGCAAACAGACAGATAAAAATGTCAAACAATTTGTTTTGGCTTTTAAATCAATAATAAAGCCACCTACACAATATTTTATTTACTAGATTCGGTCTCGTTTTATTTCAAATACTTCTACTTAACATTGTTAGACGGGCACCGACACGACCCGAGAACGCGCTTGGCAATGACACCCGATCACTTCCAGGCGATCTAGCTCCGGTTGTTCAGCTATGTAGGTAGTATCGGTAGCTGCAGATCCGGTCGGCGTGACCCACAAACCCGGTGCACGGTCCGAGATGGCCGACAACGAGGTTCCCGGGTAATTGTACCGAGTGCAATGGCCAACCAGTAATTCGCGAAAACGAAACGCGTGTGTTAGTTGGACTGTGTGACCTTCGTCACGGTTTTGAGCGGACAAGTGAACTTAATATGACGATGTAAATTTATATTTAATTTCGAACTTATGTTTAAGGGATTTTATCCATGTGAACGCTATAAAGAATATATCTAAACTAAATTTAAAAAACGGAGGTAGGAACGTATTACGTTATACGAACAGAAAGTACATTAACGGGAATCTTTTTTATAAAACAAAACGTTTCGAAAATTTTAGGAATTTCCGTATAATATAATTTCGTATTTAAATATCAATTTATAATATCCGTATTTTTTTATTAATTTCTTTTGTGAATATTTCCCTACAAATCAACACATTATGAAATCCAAAACACTATGAATAAAGTAAGTTACCAAGGGACATTGATATCATATTCACAATGTAATTTACTTTTATAATATTGTTCACGTCATAAAAGAGAATAATATTTTTTGTGTATAAAACAATTCTTAATTCTGGGATAAATTATTATTGTCTATAAATGAAAATAACTAGGTTTAACATTCTATTCGATTGATGATGTTGACAGCTAACATTAGCTTAGTCAATTTTTTCAGAAATAATTAACAAAACAAAAAACCAATACAACTTGATCCAATCCAAAATATGAACTGAGCAGCCTACAGCCAGAAAGTTCTTTGTAATAGAACATGTTCTGCAAAGCTGCTGTTTGCCTTTGCATTGATTGATGCAAATCATTATAAAGAATTTTGCATAAGTGAAACTTCTCTATAAGGTTTTTAAAGGTCCGTGAAGCCCAGCCTGCTGAGTGGACTATGATTTTTAAATCTCAGCAGAGAAACATGTTTGGGTTGCCGATAATGACAACAATAATTCACAACAATAATTCACAAATACACCTACACTAAATCCAACTTGGATGAGAAAGCCGATGGCATGGAAAGTCGGAACAAGTCTGACTAGGCTCTCGCCGGCCACGTCAATCAATTTTCTCCACAATTTCCTACAGAATGGCAGCACATAAACTCTTTACATATTAATGCAATCTAGATAGATTATTTATTTATAGTAAGTATTTTCATCTCACTATTCGCATACAAGTCAATTTTTAATAATAATTTTTTATCCACCTTCATTCGCCCGTGATGTTCTTCTATTACAGAACTGTGCCAGCCTGTGCTTTATATGTTTTTAGAGCACTTTATAAATAATCTCTAGATATTATAAAAAAAAGTAAAACATGCAAATAAAAGAAAGTGGAAAAATAAAATTTATAACGAGGCTCAATCGCATCTCTACCCGTAGCCTAGGAAGTAACTTATGAACAAGTATTTGCCGTAAAGGTTACAACAAAAACAAAAATAATATTTTTAGGGTGTAAGGGCTTCCATCCATTCACCATTCAGACTCAAACTTGTCTGCCTTTGGTAGAACTTGCCGGATAATGGAATTTACTACAACATAAGTGACAATGACATCAGATACTGGCCTTTAAAAGACACTGGGCTTTGATCACCCAGTTAAATATCGATTACGGACACTCGTGCATGTTGGTAGGATTATTTGTCTGACTGGTTACCTGCCTCTGTCCTTCTAGAATCGTAAATTTGTTTTAAATTGTTTAGCTTACAATTTGGATAGCCAGTAATAATGAGAGGATTCATCGTCTTTTTTTATAGCGAACGTTGTACCTTCATTGTACACACAAAAGCGCAAGCACTCTCGCTACCAAATAATCATTAGTTAATTTTTTTTAAAATATATATATGTTTTTATTTTGTTTTATATTTACTCACCTGTTTTGCTGACCATATAATTTAACACATTTATTATTCTATTGTGTTTAATAAAGCATTAATATTGTTATCAATTTTCTTATCACCGTCATAATAAAAGTATTACCTGGCATTAAAACTTAATCAAGTGTTCAAACAATTAGTTCTTTTAAATCTTATTCACCGATAACCCATTATTATAATTGTTCATACTCAGATTTGGGAGTATTGTTCTGTGAAATATTCGTGTTCAGTGACCCTTAGCCGTACCCTACAACTAACAGTGAGTCAGCGCACCCTACGCCGTTAAATACCAGCCAAAGCTATATCGATCTTCTATTACCAATTTGGGAAGTACTATGGAACATGTCACAATCTTCTCCTGATACTTAGCTTGCCGCAATTACGATATTTGAATAAAACTAATTAATTGGAATATAATCGGAACGTTTAGATCTTAAGTGTTTAGTTCGTTCGAGTGAGAAGTCATATATAATATATATCCGGAATAATGTATCTTTGCAATGATTAAAAAGTTATTCAAACAATTGCCGTAGTTCCAAAGATTCCCTTTCGCATACGGACAAACTCAAAAAGTGGTACTCTTTACAATGTAAGTCTAGGTTAGAAAATTTCTTACAATATACACACAGAAAAATTATTCAAATTAAAATAACTAGAACATCTTTAGAATCTGACGCAAACAAAATACGATTATTCCTAGAATTGTATTTTAAAAAGTCCGTAAAAACCATTATTTTTTTATTTTTAAAAATTTTTGGGCACTCCTGGAAATAAAAATGTTCTTAAACATTTTTACAGTAAATCGATATGCAAAATTAATTACAATTATTATTATTTATCGATAATCAAATCATTTTTTTTTTTTTTTACACACTCACACCCCCGCACTAGGATTCCCTGTGTTGCGGGACGGACGGCAACGGACATACACAAATAGGACATCAGAAACACCGATAACTCGAGAACAAACATTTATCTATCTATTGTGATACTTTAATTTCGGCTTAACTCGTTCTGAATAAAGGATATGATAGTATACATCATGACTTCCTGAACCGAAGTGACCGCATTGCGACACGGCCAATTTGATAACATTTTAGCTGCTTTGATATCGACAATAACATCGTAAAGATATAGTTTATATCCGACAATCACAGAATGACACAAATAATATTTCATAGTTTTTATCGTGATCATCACAATCCATCCATGACCTCACAATGCTGGGCTCCGATCTCTCAGAATAGGATGGATAAAGGCGTCATATGCAGGTAAGAAGACTTTAGACATCTTTGAGAACATTATAGATGACACTGAGGTATGAAGATTTACAATGCATCCTTGATTTTAGTAAGTTTGTTGATTGATTTTAGTAAGTTATAATTATATTCTAATATGGATTCATGTAAATTTTACGCAGGTTTTTGAATCGATGAGGCGGGTTGGCTGTGATAGGACCGCATTGCGCCATGACTCCATTGGATGACGTGATACAATTTCAATTCAATAGACGAGATTGATAGAAACATAGGGATCGTATATAGTGCACGACAATATCATTCGAAGTTGATTTTTAACCAAGACTTTGAAAAACAAGCTTCACCATATTTACTGCTAAATAAAATAAATTTCAAAGACTGTTAGAGAAATCCAAATTTTTAATGTCAATAACAAAAAATATTAAGAAAAGTAGTTATGTCTGTGATTTGTCATAAATTGTTTTAACATAAATCAAAATTTAAAACGAGACAGAGTCTAAAGCGTTCTCTGAAATATCGATAATTTTATTTTCGCCAGCTTCTATACTTTAGTTTTCGATTTAAGCCAGAATAATATAATAATGCAATACCTCTAGTATGGAATATTATTGCTATTGTTACAATTTAAATAATTATCTAAACAAAAGTAGAATAATTATATTAAAATTGCATCTTAACGGTTATACTTCGCATAATCGATCATCCACCATAAACAAATTGTACTTTAACTCCCTAAAACAGTTTTTGAGCTTCAACTTATTGCGTTGCTAGGTATGTTCAGAGCAATGTTTTATATGAAACCATATAAAATACATTGCCAATATTCGTATTACAGTTGGTTGCTATGCAAAAAAAGTTATAGAAATAATCATAAGTACGTAATCTTGAGATAATTAGAACGAAATATTCATATTTATATTATACCATGGTAATAATGAAAGGTAAGTTGACTTAGCATCAGCCAAAATTGGTGTATTAGCCACAGCTGTACTCACTCACGATGAATCGAATATTAGAAAGAAAAAATATTTCACTTAAACAGATTAAAAATAAATTGGACTGGAAAATATTATTTAATTACTTTTCTTTTTCTTCAAACTATGAAAAGCATTACAAGTAATACAATGATGAAATGTTGTTCATAGGCAACATCTCCATTATAGAAATTGCGTTATGAACATTTGTTAACGCCATTAAATACAATTAAACATACCAAAAGGATTCCAAATGAGAAAGGGTACTTACATTTGTACATTATTGCTGGATATTCAGGTAAAGATCAGCTTCAAACCTTCGAACAAGTAATAAAAACACAATTTAAAAAATCATACAAACCCTAAATTACACTTCATCGTAATACATATCAAATGAATACATTTAATAATTTAAAACAATGTTCAGAGCGCTAACTATTGTATGAAGTACCATTACAACTGAGATAATCGTGTGTAATAGTTTATTTTACAACTAGTATCATTAAGTGCCGACATAGATACAATATAATTAGTCGCTTATACTGTGTCTATAACATGAAATCGCAACAATCCCACATGTCGCTTCGATAATATTTACATAGCAAAATGTGTAATAATATCTGAGGCTACCATCATTGGTAGAATCTTGATTATTTTAAAGATACCGATTGACAGGACAACCGTTTAATGTTTTTAACGCGTTCCGGTTGGATTGTCGTTGAACTAGCTAAGTTACCCCATTTTTATTCCAGCAACGACCTTCATATTACTCAGCGGTGGTAATCACTCATCATCAGACGGCCAGTCTCACTATTGACAAAAATGATACATAGATAAGTGACAGGTTATGGGAACGACCGTATATTATGAACATGAAAATGTCAGAATAGATATTCAATAGATAGGAGGAAAGTTATCATTAATTTTGTACGAGCACACATAATTTATACTACTTATACATAATATATAAAATCGTTCTCAAGGTTTTTTATACAAATACAAAAATATTTAAAAAATATATAAATTTCACCAGTGTTTTTTTAAGAGTTACAGGTAAATGAAGATACAATAAAGAAATTAAACATATATATACTTTGTTAATGAGAGGATATGTATCGGTATTTAATTTATACACATATTAATTAGAATATTTAAATTTAAAATTCAATCATTTACTTCCTATATATATATTGGTCTATATTTTTTACAGCTGTAAAATTTAAATTCTTGCATTTTAAGTATTCTGTTTTATCCCTTTTAATATTTTATTTTTCTTAAATATCGCGTATTTTGCTTTTCTTTTAAACCTGAAAGGATGTAGTAACCCATAACACAAGGTATCATAGTGCGGGAAAGAGGGAGTGCAATTTTTGTGAAGTCATATGTATGTTTAGAGTAATATCCGGAACTACCGCACCTTTTTGAAAAACCATTTTAGCATTTAAAAGGTACATTATTCCAGGTGGTCATAGGCTATATAGTATAAATCAAATTCTCCATCTCTCTGTTTCACATAGAAGATCACGATAATCTCAAAAACTACGACACGGGTTTTGATACGGTTTTTACTAATAGAAAAACTGACTCAAGAGAAAGGTGATTAGACATGTGACCTTAAGAAAAAAATATAAAATTGAGGGTTCGATTACTATTTTTCAAAGGTAAAAATCAAGTTTCTCGAAGCGAAGCAAGGAAAGGTTACTAATTCTTGATAAATAGGGTAAATCAATATTAATAATTCTTTCAACGAAGTAAATGTTATGAGATAATAACTGCGAAAAAGTTTGATCTATTTATATAATTTTATAGGTATCCGGCGAATCCCAACAACTACGTTCATTTTGATTTTGAATATACCAGTGGAGGTTTATGTACTACGTAGCAAATGATGAATATCGTAAAGTGGTATATGCATAATTAAATAGAAAGCTAAAATATTTCTCCTACGTTTAATGCCAGTAAACTTTACTTACAATCACGTTAATGTAACCAGGATATTTTAGATTTCTGGTAGGTACTTAATTGACATCTCCAGATTCTAATATGTAAGTTACCAACCTAAATTATTGAATCGTGGCTTGCAGCATATTAAAATTAGGTAGTAGTGAACTGAAGTTTATATTTTTTGGACTTTGTTGTACATGATTAAGTTACTTAACTAGTCACCAAAAACATTAATAGCAAAAAAAGCAATATACGTGACACATTACTTCACTATTGCTAATAAGAGCGTCATCTTAACTTTAGGAATATTCCGATCCAATACTGTGAAAAAACATTGTATGAAATCACGCTCACGCTTCTCATCATACGTCATGTAATAGGGTAGCTTTATGTTGAATTAATGATAATAATAGGCGGTTTTGATTATGGGCTCTATGCAATAAAAACTTCCAAAAGTTTTATCATAAAATTGGTATTTATAACATTGACAATTATGTGATCGGGTCATGACCCGGAACTTTACCAGAGTGCTATAACTAAGTAGTTTATCGCATTTGAAATCAGAGGAAAAGCCCATTGTTTAAAGAAAATACAACAAAATAATGTTAAAGAAAATTAATATTTTTACTGCACTTAATTATTTCCTTTATTATAATATTATTTTAATATAATTTTAAGATTAGCTTACCCCCAAGTTTCGTTCTAGAAGTCTCCAAGAGCTTTGGGAACACGTCTCACTCGCAATCTTGACTTATTAACTTATTACGCTGTAGTAATATTAAATATGCAACTAATATAACCTTTGCAATAGGTAAGTAATAGATAACTTAAAGAGGGTAACTTCCAGGATGGAAACATTAATAGACAAAAGTTTTAAAACATTAAATTTATACGCGCTTTTGGTCAACCGGCTACAACATAGTTAATCATGGCATGAGGTTTCCTATTTACAGTCTTTTAAGGCAGCATAAAAAATTATATAAGCTATCATTGTAAATACACTGCAGTGTACCATTACGCCTCGGGTATGAAATTCATTAATTCCAGCAATATTATGTGCCCTTCTTTAATTTATCCTTTTTATACAGCGTCGCCTTTGTAGGTGCGTGTTCACACTGTCAAATATAAGTCGAGCTGCAACTAAAAAAGTGTAAACTAGAATTCACGATCAAAAGTAATTTGCGATTCAGTCACTCCAGTAAAATGAACCAGCAGTCAAAATATTATGTCATACATATACTCTTTAGTCATTTTGTTAAACAATCTTATAATAACCATAAATTTAGTATAATAAGGAAAAACGATATCAATCTTCAATATAATACATACAAGTATACATATTAATACCCATGCCAAAGGATTATTTCTATGGTAAAGAATTAATGAGTGATTTTATTCTCACCGCTTTTTATTTTATCGTTTTACTATTCAACAAACAATTTGTTACACTGTGCATTTCTGATTAATTCAAATTCTGCTAGAGCCCTCTTTTATCTAATAGTAAACATTGTAACTGAAGAATTATTTTTCGCGGTTTGTGAGGTAAGACTTGTTTGATAGATAAAATGTCATTGGAAAAAATCTCACTTTTCAAACCAGTATTTCATTCAAAAAAAATATTGGTGTTGCTTTTCCTGTTACGTTTCACTGACGGACCACCTTTATGTACAATTACCATTACTGGACACGGATCTCTTTTGACAATAAAAGTAAAGGTACATGGATGGAAGTGTGCGAAGGGCATAGGGACCTAAGATACGAAATAATACAGTTACGTTCCCATCTACAGCCTAAAATATTGCCTTGATTGTGTCGTCTAAGCTTCTTAAACTCGATATAGAAGTACCATTCTTTTCGAATTGATTTATCGGACATCCAACGTCCTATTTAGAAAACGTTCAACCATGTTTTGAAAATATTAAATCAGTAAAGTTTTCGGACTTTTATCGATTATTTAAAAAGAATATATAACGTAGGTTAGGAAGTTGGAGATCACGTTTAATTTCGAAGCATGTAAGTCTTAAAAAATTTCTTTTCTAGAAACAGTGTTTAGTCGAGTCCACGTCTGTCTCCTGGCGAATGATATTTGATTAAATACATAATTTTTAGTTCTACATTTGTGACTTATAAATTCCAAGTGTCATCAAATACATGTTTTTTTTTATATAAGTTAATGCTTGACAACAATCCCACCTGATGTTAAGTGGTGATGAAGTCTAAGATGTTGAACTCATTAACTTATAATAGCCTATTCACTCCCCTCTTTTCTTTACATGTAATAATGTAAAGTTGTTTCGATAGATTTATACTTACAAAATTATATGGGGTACACGCATTCAAGTACACTCGTTGCAACACCACAATTTAGACACATTAAAATATGAATATTTCATTTCCTGATATGTACACAGTAAATTTATTATATTTGACACAACTTCAGTTCAATAAAAATATAACAGGAAAGTGTATGGGTTCCATTTATACCGTTTACGTCTATCACAGTTAGACTTAATACATTTGGATTACTATTTATATAGTTCGCAACAGAGCTGGTGCGTACTACGCCAGTAGAGTAGAATAGGTTTCAAACCCTAAATTTTTCACCCCTTACATTAAGTTGTACGCACGCGCGATCCCCGCTCAGGTTATCGGATATCCTGCTCCAACTACATAATGCCAAAAAGAGCGAAATGTTTTGGGGCGCGTCATGCGCAGTGTTATTGATGGAAAACAGTTTTGAATTGGAGCTTCTTGAACTACTTTTTAAAAATAGATTGGGTTTGGACAAGGGCAGCCTGCTTTTGACCTAGGTCGCTCAATATGGTGTTTTAAATAGTATAATGAGAGATTTACATACGGTTACAAGTGTAATAAATGTTATTTATGTAGTTTACATAAAATATATTTAAGTGTTCCATTATTATTCTCGGTATCATGCTATAATTTAATATTATTTTAATGTAATACTATCAAATAAAATGCATTCAATTCCTTATCTGTTTTAAATGCATAAACTAACGTGTTCATGGAAGATACTACATTTATTTTTAGAAAACCATTATTTGGCAGAAATTAGAGAAAGAAAAATGAGATGGATAGAAAGAAAGACATTTTTATCTTCCAGAGGACCACTTTAGAATATTACACGATTGTCTGTTCAATTTTATATCTGCTCGTGTGTTTTCTAGATAGCAACACATTTTGTGGAACCGGGTGGCTCTGACGATTTGTAATGTGGTGGATCTGGCTGCGGCCCCACTTTAGTTCGCAAAGCTCTCATCAGATGCCAACACCTTCCAAACTCCGGTTTTTCTCGCAACTCACTATCTTTCATGCGCCAACCATAAACATAGTTGCTGCACTCAGGAAAGTAATATTTCTTCTCCGGCCATTCCTTAGACCGTTTGACCAAGTACTGCACCCGACCAAACTCCGGCTTTGATTTGTATATCACTTTCTTCAATTCCGGGTCAATCGGTCTCATGATGGGGTCAATTGAGAGATCTGTGTCAGGTCTGTTTAGCTTCGGGTCGGTTTTCGGGTCACCTAAACCGACATCTGCAATCGAATGTCCGTGTCGCAAATGCTTGACGCCGGGTATGAACGTACCGTCCCGTATGGGCGTTTTTCTGCTGTTATATCCGGCATTAACATGATCGCGTGTTATCGTCGCCATACCGCCTACCATGTTGTGCGCGATGACGTCATCTTCGAAGTAATGAGTCGGCTCCCGGGTCAGAGTCGCGGCCTGTTGAATCTGTTCCTTATGCTTGTGAATCCAGTTGAGGCGAAGGCGATTTTCTTTCTCATAATTCTCGATTAGAAACTTTATTACAGCTGGATTAGTGATGTCGACTAAAGGCATGATTAAAATGTAAATGCATATGAAAGTAGGAAATAATGAAATTTAAATAAATACACGGAAGACTGTGTAAACTTACGCTGGCAATGAAGTTGACAGGTTATAAGACGAATTGTCATAAAAATCAAAACGAAATGTCACTGCACTCGCTTCTCGGTTTGTATCTCGTTCAGCCAATACAAAATGTAGATACGAAAATACAACAGTCGCCGCGTCGGACGGACCCGTAATACTGGTATTTTTAGTCAAGCGCCGTCTTTGTGGCTTGATTTCGTGTTCTACATACATTACCTACTTACTTGTTTTTGCTCTGTTATTAAGTTTCTCTTAATTTTATTAAAATTATGCTTGCGGTATGAAAACGTGCTCTCATTCACATCTCTCAGTTTTACTTTGGTAAACGATTCGAGTAATCTTCCATTCCGTATTTAACTAAACTACGTTTTCGTTTTGCACGTGCGTCATGTTAGCGCCTCTTTATCCCTCTAGGTAGGAGGGTAGTACGTAGAAACAACTATGAAAGAAAAGTCTTTACGTGTTACGATAAAATCGGTGATCAAATTACAATCGGATCCCCGCTTCCACCTTGGTTAAAATATTATTATCAACGTTAATGGGCAGCGTCGACCATTATAGTCGAGTGGTCCGTCTGCCTGCTTCTCAGCTGTTTATAAAAATGTAATTTAGTATTCAAATTTAATCAAAACAGCAAACCTTATGTGACGTGCATAATTATTCACCTCATCTCTATATCGCTCGTCTATACAATACGTACTTTGCATCTTCTGTAATTCGTACGTACATATGTACATGTACTTCAATTCTGCAACATTAACTTAAGCTAATAGTGACAAATTGTTGACTTGTGAATACCTTTCTTTAGAAAATAAAGATAGGTGTTCTAGCGTAGATCCCACCCTCCTCAGATCAGTGGAAAATGATTCTCAACACTCTAAAAACCCGGAGTAGTTTAACTTTTTCGTATAGTCTACCAGTACAAAGGTAAATCGGAGGTGTGCAGTGTGACGCGCTCTCAGGTTTCTGACCATATTCGAAGACCGTTGAGGTAGACATTGTAAATTAGCATCACGCCCGCATCCAAACTATTTATTTTATATGGTGTAATAACAGCAGCAAATCGCCGTCGTATATCTAGATCTATCTGTTTTACTTTCAACATGAAAAGTCATGTAAAATATAGTGCGCCGGGCTGGTATAAAATCAGACTGATGTAATTAAGGAGCCTTCGGCTACGTCCACGGGGTTTACAGATAATTAAACTGCATCAGGGTGAACGGCGGGGATGAACGTATACGGTGCCACTGATGGACGACGCCAATGTAGGACTTCGGTATTGCACACATCGTTTATTTCACATTAGCTTATTGTTTATTGGATCATATTAATGTTATCACAGACATTAACCCACATTTGTACGGCTAGCGCTAGACGAAGACAGACTCTGATGATTTTTAAACGCTTAAAATAATCACATTCCACTTTATGTAGGTACATATTACACAAGAATAAAAAAACAAGGAAATGTATTTCAAAATTTGTTTAATCATAAATAAATAACATTTTTGTTTGGAACAAAACAACCTCCATATTATTCACACACCATACAACACGTCATTTAGTGAATTACAGATATTAATTCGCTAATTACTTTCTAATAATACTTACATCAACCTTAAAAATTATGTTGTACATATTTCTTTACCACAATAAATTTGAGATTTTTAATGTACCTAAACATCTAATCTTATAGAGAGAGTTATCCCAATTAGAAAATATTTTATTTATAATCTTTTGCAATGGAACAATTGGTCGTTCGCGGATATTAAAATGTAGCGAGAGTTTAAAAATTACAATGCGATTCAAGACGGCGATATCAATATTTTCGTAACACACCATTTTATTATCCGTCCAAATTATATAGTTGATCAGATCAATGAGACACCGAGTTGGTTGAAACTTTTTAGTTTATAAGTATTAATTGACACATCAAATGTTTTAATGTCCGTAACATTGACATATGCTACGTTTCGGTACGAGTGAATGTTATCTGGAATGGACAGCACTAGGGACATAACTGTCGTATGATATTGCAAACGCGAGGCAGGGATTCCGTAATGTTAGACATCATTGAACGAATAAAATAAAGCTCCGCACCCATCACTGGTGTGCCGCAACACAAGACATACTCCCGACGCAATTGCCGTACTGTGGAATCGAATTTCATACATAAATGAAATCGAGGTAAGCGCACGATTATCGTTGCACAAATGAGAATTAACAACAAATTTTTAAATTGTAACTTTCATTTAATGTAATAATATTGTATTGTTCAACTCTTGTATTTCTCGATTTCGACATTGATGTATGTATATATATATATATATATATATATGTAAACGGAACAAGTTCGAGAGTAATTTTAAAATTAAGTACGAATCAAATTAAATATCAACTCGAGTTGTTGTCGGGAGTAAATCAACGGGACATTAAATAAAAAAAATATAAGAACCTGTACAAATTCAAAGGCAGTCAAATAGCTTTCACAGTGAAGCGTTTAGATAAACGATAAATGTTTTATAAGGACTTCAGTGTCCAAAGGGTGCTACGATGATGATGTCTATGGACTTGTTGATTTACAGAATGAGTTCGATCAACTGCGGTCCGTTTGCCTCCGAGTCATAAACTCATAACGTAGAATACATGGTGTTATATTTGCAATGCAATGTGGGCTCGTGCGGAATGCCCTTACATACGCAGGGCTTAATAAGTACTTACCAAGAGTTACATTAACATGAGGTTTAGTTATTTACAAGTGTTGTGCAGACAAACAATGTTTCTTTTTTTAAGCGTCTAAAATAATAATAAATATTGAAATTTTAGTTTAGTTTAGTATATTTAAATTTTTCACGCAAATTGATATTTAAGAAATAGTTATTTTCACGTTGTTGTTTTTTATGTAATTTAAACGAGAAATTTAAGAGCCGTTTAGTGCTAAAACTTAATATTGGAAATAAAATACGTGCACAAGCAAAATGATCATTGAATGATAATTTCAATACAAGACATTAATTAAAAGATATATCGTTCATACCCTTAATACAATATATATCATGGTTTATAACATCAAGAATAGTATCCAAGGCCCAATCCTCATCGAAGTGCACGCGAACGGAATCGATTATTTAATAATTGATTTGGCATGTGCCAACACTGAACGACGTATCCACAACACATGCAGAATTTCGTATTGAAATAAAAAGAATGCTTGTTATATCAAGCGCGACTGCATGCCGGCGATATGCGGGCGTCTTTTTTTTTTCTTAATGATTTGTGCATTATATTATGGACAATTTTGAATTAACCTTTTGCTTCGTTTCGGCTCCACCCGAGTGAGGATCGAGCCTAAAAAAGACAGCTCTAACTGACAGCCCTACATTTTAAATTACAATGTATTGCGAGTGAAAAAAAAATCAAGAAATAAAATATTGAAACAACTTGGAAAAATCGTGGGATTGTTTAAAACGATTTGAAAATTTAGTATAATAGTTAACTACAATATGTTTTTTTGCTACATTGGTCCTACTTTATTCCCTACGTATCACGATAGTTAGGCCCTGACGTGGTGCGGTGAGGTTAGGTTAGGTTAGGTGTCGAGCGAGACGACAGTTACGAACATCAATATAATATATATTAGCATATAAGTATCTTTTATGATACCAAACTAACGACACACACGACATACCATGTAAACGTAATAGGAATTGGTAAATGAGGTAAGTAAAACAAGAGATTTTGGTGACATCTTGCGCAGACGCATCGACAGATCTCTTACGTCATCCAAACAACATACATTAACGTACGTTACGTTCACACTACGATAATAAAACTGAGAGGGGTCGGGCACGAAGTTCCGTTGGACATATATTGTGTATCAAACAATACGGCCAACGGAATAAATTAACGACGTTTGAGAATAATCATATAAAAAGTAAATGAAGTAATTTTAAATTAATTGAAAATAATAGGTGTATTTATTACATTATACTATTATATATTAATAAATGTATAATACTCATAATACTACAAAAAATAATGTTTATACATATACATGTATACATAAAATTATAAATGAATACTTATATTAAGCTATACAATTTTACTTTGTATTACGCATACTTGTTTCATTTTCCATTTTTGGTTTATAAATTTGTATAATGTAAAACAAAAAATAACTCATTTTACCAACATTTCACACGTTCAGTGTTAACGGCAAGTTATTCATAGACGCGGCCGAGCATGTTTCCCGCACGGACACAGACTCAAATTTACATAACAAAAAGATAAAGAGAGAGAGAAAGAGAGAGATAAAGCCGCATGGAGACGTAACGCTTCTTCGTTACGTGTCGATGTCTATCAGTTAACGCGTACCTTAAGCCGCGTGAAGGAACTTCATTCCAATAAGAGTCGAAAACGTCTGCGCAAGTTCAAAGTATTTACACATTTCACGTTATTAAAACGTAAATCTACGTAGTCTGTTATGCAATTAAATAATTACAATACGTCAGTGTTGTCGAAAACGCGCTAAGTATGTCCGGTCGAATGCTAAATGCAGTTCAATCGATTGTGATGATGGATCTAGATTAAATCTACCAAGCTCTCTTTCGATCGTCGTCAGACCTGTCAATCCTTGTATCCGATCGGTAACGTACGCTTTGTTAGTGACGAAATTCGTAAATGTCAAAGTGACAGGTGTCATCGAACTGGCGCTCACGTTATCTCCGAACACCGTTATATATATGATCATAGCTTGCGATCTTAGTCATCGCTTTCAAAGTGTTACTTCGACGCGACTCGGATCCCGCAAGCCTGGTCGCAGGCGGACCGATCGCGGCGACAATTACCATCGTAAATCGATCGCAGTGACAATTACAACTTCAACGAACGACCACAGTTTCGAATACGACAAAACAATCTACAGGAATTTCGACAAAATTGACATACAGCAATCACTTTGTACGCGGTGAAACGTTAACGCAAACAACGCTCCCGAGAGCGTGACGCACGAATCGTTCGACACAACGCAGGTCGGACGCGTTCCATCGAACGGTTTCCGAATGACCTAACTTCTCCACGCATCTACCAACGCGATCACACGACTACCTACTCATGTTCTACGCGTAACATTGGACGCACAAATCCATCATTTCAGAGCCGACCAACAGGAACTATATGAAAGTCTTCCATCTGAAATATATAACAATTCTAAAAACAAAAAAAAATACATGCATTCAAAATGAATTGGCTCGACGCCTCGTTACGACATGTTTTTTAAATAAACGTAACTTGATCTAGGCGTTCTCTATTGGCGTTGGAAACGAGGTTTTCGGACGCAATGCGCTTTCAAGCGATACACTCACATATCATATCTCATCGACGTCTCGTCGATGTCTCGTCGATCAGTTCAGATCGTTCAACTGACATATCTTCGGATCGCGCGGTAGAGCCAGCACGTTGTTGCAGAGCAGACCGACCACCGGATTCTCGAGATTATCGTACTTGGAGTTGGTCTCCGACGACAGGCTGACGGCACCGCTGCTGTCTCCTTCGTACGTATTCTCCGTGTCGTCGGCGTTCTGCGAGCCGATGCTGGATTTGTCGTTCTTCTCTTGCAGGTGGTCCTTATCCAGGCTGTAGTCCAACTTCTCGTCGCTGTTGGCCAGCTCGATCCAGTGCGCGCGGTTGCTCTTCACTCGATCGAGCATCGGTTGCAGAGCTGGCGACAGTACGGCGAATGCCTGTAATATTACGATGTAGTTTACAATATAACAGATATATGTAATTTATTTATCAAATTGTTAAATAGTACTAATGATCAACAAAATAAATTCAGTTTACGTTGTTAATTTATCGAATAGAAGCCCATTTCACATCGATTAAACTAAGTAACAAGATGGCGTGCTTGCAGCGTTCATATGTATCTGTTGTAGGAACTTGATCTCAAAAACCACTTATAAGCCGCCATCCGACAAGGCTTAACAACTCACTAACCTTTACGGTGAGATCTGACTGAGAGGCTTAACATTCCACCCGAAGAATATAATTGTCCTAAAAATTACTTCTAGTGGTTCATTCTACTTAAAATCGCGCCCTACATTGATTCACAATGTCCATACTAGCACTTGTTGAGTTATTCGAACTTCTTATACCAATAACAATTCGAAATTATTAATTTCTTATTATTATTAAGTTACCTCATAAATTGGCAGGCAGATGGTGTCGATAAATTTGACTTGCATAGCAGGAAGTTCGTCTTCCTTATCTCTGTTCATAATGTCCTGGTAACAATACGTCATAATTATTACAATTATTATTAATATGTCAAACATTTAAAAAATCTTATCAATCTTACACACCAGTCTTTTATTATTATTACCTTAACCCTCAGAACAACAAAACCAAATGCACGATGTGCAACACACGCGATAGAAAATGTATAATATTAAATGATATTAAATTTAGTAATCATTACAAAAAAAAAACGATAAAATTGGGGGCAATTGAAACGCCCCTCACCGCAGAGAACAGGTCTCTGTTCGACATCTAGAGGTCCTGGCGAGTATTCGACCGCGAGCCTGCAGTACCATCGTAACACCAGCCTGTATCAATCGCTGCTGGACCTAGGGATCTACTCAGCTCCAGTGCGGACTGGTTTGAAGCGTAATGACCGACTCTAATATCAGAAGTTCTTGTGCCATACGAATGCTACCGACTCGACATACCGGCTACTATCTGATGGCAATCGAGAACGACTGCCAAACGAACGGTTCTAAGCACTGAACTTTGTCACTAGCGATCACTCTTCATTCATCTAAACCTCTCAACCCATTTTGAGTTACTGACAGATGTCAAAATAAAAAACAAATGATTGTGCGTGGGTGAACAGAGGACGTTCTGAGATTAATAAAGTGCGACAAACTAAATCCGATCGACGTTCAATAAGAAATAAAACTCACAATCGGCGTCAAGTTGAGGTTGTGCCTCTCGAGGTCGCCCTGCCGGAAGAACTCGCCGGCGACGAGCGCGGCCACGCGGCGCTCCACTGGCCACGGCTTGGTGATGGCGGCGAGGTCGCACGCCGTCATCAACATGGCGCGCAGCAGCCCGCGCTTCTTGTCGCACTCGCCCCACGAGCCGTTCACGCAGCGCTCCTCGCTCACCGCTTCGATGAATGCCTTGCGTTTACTGGAAATAGCATAGACAGGACTTTTACATAGAATTAATTCGTCACGAGAACGCGCCTGTAATTGACTCTTCATATATATTTTAATAAGTACTTATTTAAAATTTCTTTATTATAACAAAGTCATAATTGGCCCACTGGAGGGACGAGGTTCGTAATTAAGAAGACCTGAAGTATACTCCGTGCCGGTCAAATGGTTTTACGTTTGATATCCAATTGAGACCTAAGATTTAAAACTGAACTAACATGGGCCAAAAAATTTTGCTACTAGCTACATCTCACCCATTCAACTCCCCGCCCGAAGTAGCTCAACTAATATTAGTACATAAAACCGAACCGAATCGTTTGGTTCGCTAATAAAATATACTGACCTAAAATAAACAGCGAGATCTGTGGAGAGGATGGCGTCTTCTAGCACCTTGACGACCTTCTCGTAGTCCTCAGAGGAGAGGTGCGCCAGAATCTGGTTACCGGGCGAGTTGAGGATCATCAGGCACTGGTCAAAGTGATGATGCTCCATCGTTGACGTCGAGTACAGCTGAGCCAGTGGCGATGATGCTCTGGAATTAAAACAAGTTTATTATCATTGTTTCTTGTAGTAAACGCTGGAATAGAATCTTTTTTTTATGTAAACAGCCGACAAACTAGCTGACGTGCCATCTGACGGCAAGTGGTCATAGTCGTCTATGAGCATCAGTAACACCAAAGAAATAAGAAGAAAGAGTGAAAAAAGTACTTATAAACCCCCAGTCGGAACACGAGTTGTTTGGAGGCTGACTCATGCAGGAGAGCGATAGCTAGCCAGGCAGATTTTACGGAGAGATAATGATTAATGACTTAATAATAGTAATGATAGTATAATCGAGCAGCGAGCAGACTAACATCTTTTCTGCCAGCATGGGATTAGGGGGGTATTCTAGGCTACCCGAATACACCACTAATGACAAATTTGCCGGGATGAAAACATATATAAATAGCACAAGGAAGCCAGGCTTCCAACTGTCCTTTGGTTAAAAAAAGAGAGAAGATTGCGGTACCTTCTCTATGTCCCTCTTCTCGCACACGAGCAATTAGCGAGAAAAGTGGACACAATATAACGATTCGACGGTTTGTTGTTGTAATTGAATTTCTGCGGTTGATAATGTGTTTATAAAGTGACAAAAACGTGTGTAATTTGTAAATTGTTTTGGTTTTATTATTCAAAAACCAAAACGTTCTTTAATACGCATACGTTAGTAGAGAGAGACATATAGGCTACCGCAATCTTATTTCTCTTTCTAACGGTCCGACGTCTCCGCTTACAGGCAGCCGTATGTCTCCCCTACTCTATGTATAATACCTCTATGGATGAAAATCATC
>DWPT01000077.1:0-33116 GCA_018251895.1 Agathymus mariae mariae
TACCTATGAAGTAAAAAAATTATTATATATGTTTATAAAATTGTGTAAGTTGTAGGATGTTGGTATTCGCTTTGTGGTCGCAATACATTTAGAACTTGTAAAAACCTTGTTTAACACTATACTTAACTACAGTTAGAAATTTACAAGAAATCAATATCAGGTAAATAGGGGGTCTACCCAACACGGAAAAACATGGCAAGGGGTCTACAACACAAAAAAGTTCAGGGAACTCTGGTCTAGTTCATCTTTTTTAGGTACTTAATATTGGCGATAAATAACTTGAATTGAATCGCTGAAAGTTAGGCCAATTTCTATAAAATTTTTAGTGATTTGTTAAACAAGCAATTTTAAACAAAAACATCATAAAATTATTTGAAAAAAGGCTAGTTAATTAAATCTTTCACCACTAAAAATCAAACAATCTTTGTTTTATATACGTTTTCTATATTTGATTCTGATCTCTGCCACACACACTTTTTCTTTAGTGACAAGCACGAATAGAAAATGCACTTGTGGGAGGGTTTTGGTCGGAATTCTCCCGAACCGTAGATCAATGAAACCAGAGTTAGCTTAAATGTTTAATACACTGCACCACAATTACACTGAGAAATACATAGTTACGTGAATATACAAGATTACATGCGGCCTACTCAAATGTTCAATCCCAACAGGTAGAGAGAAAAACTTTTCAAGTTCTAACAGGTTTTTAGACTAATGCCAACATAATTACCATAGACTAGTAAGTAGCAAGTTTGACAACATAAACTTACCAGTGGAGCGTTCACAATTAACAGTTATTATCTATATATTTTAATTAATGGTGACTATCGCCACACAATAAAGTTTTGAAAAATTACTAACCGCTGTCTATTTTATGTGATATGTAACATTTCAAACATGTAAACTTTCCGTTTCATATGATTAATCAAGTAATTATACTAGAGGAGTTTGAATAAAAAAATAAACCTTCAAAGAAGTTATTCAATGTTAAACGGAAATTCAAAGTTTCTCAACTTGACTGCATTTATACAATAAATATTAACATAATCAATACAGGTATTATTTTTATGTGAATAGACTACAACCAAGCAGAGCCGGTGCCTCGCACCTGACGGTAAGTCGTCACATAACACCAAAAAGCATCACTAATGCGTTGTCAGCCAAAAATGAAGAAAAACAGAAAGTACAGCTCTCAGTAGAATTTATTAAATATATTGTGAATCTAGTGCGGTTTTTTAAAAATATACGGCTTCTTTCCTTTTTTCACTGTTTGTTTTCATTTACTTAGATAAATGTTTATACAATTTTTTTTTTCTTCATGATCAGTAGTGTTCTTGAAACATGTCAACTGTTAGGCCAATAAAATAGAATTTAAAGATATAAAAAAACATGGTTACAAGTGTCAAACGTCAGAATCAGATTGTGACCGACAGTCAACTATCAAACTAAACCAACCACTAAAGTACACCGCGTGTAATTTTCTGAAGTTGTAATCAACAATATCAATACACATTTTTTTTTATACTTGATTACATAAATTAATGTTACAGATTTTTTTTATAGTAAATAATAATGACAGAATTAAAAATGGACGATGTAATACATAGATTTTGTTCGTTAACGGACAAACCTGTAAAATATCTGACCGTCCAAAATGATTTGAAAGACGATATAAAAAACTTGGTTAAATGTTTGTACGACTTTACCAAATCACAAGAAAAGGATAAGAAGACAAAAAGATGTGCGTTATCTGAGATAATGGTAAAGGATTTTGATGTAGAGCAAATTTGGCAACAAATTGAGCTCCAGAACTCTGAGTGTTGGGATCAACTTGTGTGGAACGTTGCAAACTGTATTTCTTCTAACAATGATCTCAATTTTCCTGTTGAAATTGCTCAGCCCCATGAGATGGACCCGTCTGAAGATCAATGTGAAGAATCTAATATTAAAGAACCTTCAAAGAAATTAAAAAAAGACATTGGGTTATTAAAACCGAATAAAAAAAAAGAGAACAAGTTAAAACCTAAAACTAAAACGTCCATAGTGGATGATGAATTTTTTAATCTTCAAGACATGGAGAAGTTCTTAGTAAATGAAGAGAGAATGGAAAATAATGACAGTAAAATCAAGAACAATGATAGTGATGAGGAATCAATAGATATGTTCGAAGATGTTGATGACATATCAGATGAAGAAGAACAAGAGTCTAAGGATGTTATGTATTCAGACTTTTTTGATAGTGAAAATAAGGAGCCTGATGAAATGGATAGTAATAGCATGGACAATGAAGATATTGATATGAATGAAGAACAGTCTAATGATATAGACTCATTATCTTTAGGGCCTAAGAAGAAAGATAAAAAAGTTAGGTTTGCGGCCCAGGAGTTAGAAAAAAATGATTCAGATAATATAAATAATGTGACAAACAATGGTATATTTCAAAATGGTCATTCAGATACTGACAAAAAATCTGAATTTGAAATGAGACAACAGCGTTTGTTACAACAAATCTCAAAACTTGAAGAAAAGTCTTTAATAGAAGCCCCATGGCAGTTGAAGGGAGAAATTGATGCAACAAAACGACCACAGAACTCCTTGCTCGAAGAAGTGGTTGATTTTGACCTGACAACGAGACCAGTTCCAGTTATCACAGAACAAACTACTTTAACATTAGAAGAAATAATTAAACGCCGAATCAAAGATAAAGCTTGGGATGATGTTGTCAAGAAAGAAAAGCCAATTGACAATCAACTAGTATTTAGAAAATCTGAAATCTTAGATCATAATAAAAGCAAGCAAAGCCTTGCTCAGGTCTACGAAGCAGAATATTTAAAGCAAAAACAAGCATTATCTGGTGGAAATGATGAAGAAAAAGAACCAGACAGTCATATAGAAATAAGGGAAGCTATGAGCAAATTATTTGCCAAACTTGATGCTTTATGTCATTATCATTACACACCAAAAGCTCCTCAAGCAGAGGTCAAGATTGTCAGCAATACACCAGCTATCTCCATGGAAGAGGTGGCCCCAGTAGCTACAAGTCATGCTGCATTACTTGCTCCAGAAGAAGTCAAAAAGAAACATAGAGGTGACTTGATGAGTAAAGCAGAACGTACACAAACTGACAAGAATAGAGAAAGAAGGAAGAAGAAGAAGTTACAGAAACAAAAGGGCAAGGTTATGAAAGTAACAGAGCATAGAAATACTACAAAGGGTGTTGAAGCAAACGGTAAAGCCTTAAAAACTTCAAAAGCTTTCTTCCAACAGCTGAACAATGACACAACTAGTCTAATTAAAACTAAAACTAAGAGAAATGTTAAAAATAAAGGGCAATAAATTTTAATTGTTTGTTGAAACCATTACTTTAGTTTTTGTTATTTGGACATAGCAATCTGTTTTTTGGTTATCCTTAATTACCCTTTAAAGTAAAGTCGAAATTAAAAATTTCAACTGTACTGCACAATAACCCTTCATAAATCTTTTGCTGTTGCTAAATAGCTTACAAATTATGTATTACACAAAACTAAGAATTTGTGGAGCCAATACAAAGCTTTAAAGTTGTACATTATTTCTATCTTATTCCTTTGACTTCAGTGTGTTATTCTGATTTTTACCCACAATTTTTACTATAGGTATATTATTCAATACAATATTCTTTATACATACCTACGGTTTATGATTTTGGATATTATATATTTATTCACTTATTTGCATTACTTTGTTTTTTAATTTAATTACCACACACTCAATACTGGTAGTATATTTATATAGTGATCTTATTTTTTTTTCTTATCCTGAAGGGTATTCTAGTATTAAACATATTTAACACCTTTAATCTTTTTTTAAAGTTTAGGTTAAATAATACTTAATGTTTGATACCATAAATTTTTCCGCAACGCCTGCACAAATGCAGTTGCAAAATATTAACAAACATTTATTATGTAACAAACTATCAGGCGTTTTAAGTATGAAGCTCGCATCAACTTTGCAGTTATTTGTTATTTAAAAAATATTTAGGTTCTAGGCTCGCTTTGAACGAAGAATAAATCAATTTGTCCAGTAATATACGAGCTTTACAGTAGACGGGTGGACAGTTTCAAACGAGAAAAAACTAAAATAGCAGCTGCCTATCAGTACTCGCAGTGACAAATATCTTTTATTTTTTACCTTTTCTGAAAATGCTGGAAATAATTGATATATATATATATATATATATATATACTTTCAAATTACGTTCATTATTGACATCTAGTTTAAAAATGGGTGTCAGTATCTAAGATATTCTATGACGCGTTTGGGGCGGTCTATAATACTCTCCCCCAATCTCATGTTGGCAGATCAGGATGTCGTAAGAGGCGGCAGAAGGAATATTATTAGTGTTATAATTATCTTTCCGTGAAATCTGCCTAAATCATCCTCCTGCATGAGTCAGCCGTCAAACGACACGTTGTGTTCCGTTTGGGGGTTTAAGAGCCAGTACTTGCTTTCTTACCTTCGTCTGATTTGCTGGCCGATACTGCACTAGGGATACCTTTGATCTTGCTGATGTCCATGGGCAACGGTGACAACTTATCATCAGATGACTCGGCTGCTCTTTAGTCGGTTATTGACATAAAAAAGAAACATAAAAGATCACAAACAATTATGACGCGATAACAAACATTATCACATAAACATGCTATCTGTCATAAAATCTTCTCCGGCCAGGAACCAAACCTACGATACTTCGCTCATTTTCATCAATACAGAACCATTATAGACTGGGACTTATAATTGTCTGTTGATAATTAAATGTGAAGTATTAATTAATGCTATTAGTTAGGTATTTCGTCAAAAATATAGAGCCAAACGATTGATTTAAAAAATAAATGACCCAAAACCAAGGTAGCCTGCATGATAACACGTATAGATACGAACGTTAGTACCGGTTACCATTAGCCGAGGTTTTTCTACAAAAAGCCGATCAGCGCGCGACATTACGCGCAAGGTATTGCCGCAAACTGCGTTGGCGCTGGGTAAAGCAATTAGCGCGGGTCCAGTCTAGGAACTACGAAGATGCAAGGATGGTAGAAGCAGTTGCGAGGTGTTCACAGTTCACAGTGTTCACTGTTTTGGAATTCATTACATCAAATAAAACGTAATCCTTACTTAAAATTGTTACAATTATAACAGTTACTCATTCAAGATCATCTGAGTAACGTACTGTATGTAGTAAGCGGATGAATTTCGAGTTTAAGGGTTAATGTTGAACAGTATGGGAAAAAGCTTGTGAACTGCTCAATACAACACTTTTATCAAGAGAAAGAGCTCATTGTGAAGAATAAAAATATGTATTGTTTTTTTTTAAAACATTGGTTTAAATATATTAAAGAAAATGCACAATTATTAACCTCTTACCTGCAAAATTTTGAGACGACAGTTTTTAAAATTGATAAGAATACACATGAATTCTTTTGAATAAAAATTCATGATAATGTTTAAATTTATATTCTCAATATATATTAACAGCACTGAACATAATGGTAAATTATCAGGTACGCAGGTGTCTGCGCGATGTCATGGATGGAATCTTTTTAACGAAGCAATTCATAGGTTTTTTACAGATATACGTTTGAAAAGGTAGATTTGCGGGCAAGTTACAATCTCAGGCTCGAGCAGGTCAACTTCAAGTCATTAAGCTGTGAATATCAGATATGAATCACATCATATCAAGTCACGTTCACGTGTCATTCGGCTGAGGATGGTGTCAGATGTGAGTGATTGAGGAAGACAGACAACACGCGAGTTCGGTAATTGCGTCTAAATTAAACATGGTTTTATGGAGAAATTTTCTATTTCGAAGGACAATTTAGTTACCCTATGTAGTGAGTACAGGATTTTATCGTTAGACGGCAGATGTTAAATCTTGTCGGAAACATTGAGGTGCGTTAAGATCTTCTGATGCTCGTTCGCTAAACTAATAAAAGTATTAATTGTAACTAGCTACATATATTGAAAGCTGTATGTATTGCAGTATTTGCAGCAAAAGTTAAATAAATTATTGAAATATTTTTATTTTCAATTGTAATATACATTTTGAAATAAGTTTCAAAACAACGACATTGGATGATATATTAATACTGAATTTGTAACTTTCGTAGCTCTACGACGCGTATAAAACTGAGCCCGCGCCTAGAAAGTTGCATAACTACGCCGTTACTTTTTAGGTTCTGGGTTCAAATACGCGATGTCTATTCGCTTTAAAACCGGGCTTTGAGGGAAACGAGACAATTCTGGACGTATAATACCTCTCGTTAACTTTAATTTGTTCGTGTTTACTTTGTTTTAGCGCGTGAATATTGTTTCTAGTTAAAGTTAGTCAGAGATCCGTGGACAGCATCAATATCGTTAAAATTCAGTTGGATACAAAGATCGTTGAAGCAACTTAGCTTAGCGGGTGAATTAAGATATTCACAGGGTAAAAGGGTAAAGCTATGTGACATTTTTTATTGTAAGGAAAACGAGTAGACAGACGCCATTTAAGAAAGGAGCAGTCAATCTGTCTGTTAATTTTTTATTTATATATATATATATATATATATATCGTTACTCGCTAATCGTACCAACGCGATAGGCGAAACACGACAATTTCGTATATATATATATATAATGTCCAGGAGTGCCAATTTTCCGACTATGTGTGTGACACAAAGTCAAAAAATTGTTACTTTCTTTTTTAATATTAATACACTGAGAAGGTACTGTAAGTACATAGTGTAACATATAGTCTATGTTTGAATGCAGTATCAACACATGGATTTTTTTTTACTATATTCGAAAAAACGAATTTACCCCGTTATCGTGTCCAAAAAGTTTCTAGTATTAAAAATACTGTAGCGCCTGTGGAAAACGCGACGCAATATGTAGCAAGACCGTTCTTGCTATTAGCCGCATCTCTATACAAAAACTGCAATTATTGCATTTTATAGACTGGGACTTTCGGAACGGGTGAGGGTCATTGACTCATTCATTCTTTCCAAAGATTTTTACTTCAGACTCATTAACATTTTAGATAAATTAGTATTATTTTTGTGATAACAAACAGAGGAATTAGTGCAATATTAGTTACTCAAGAACTTAAATAACTAATCCATATATTATAATATAAGAATACAGTAATTAATTACAATTGTGTTATTTTAATTGCAAATAACAACTCTGCAGCTGATTTAGTGTAGGTTAATTTTTTTTGTAATTGATATGGCAATTATATGAAATTTTGGAAATTCGAAATAGTCCTGTCTTCTCAATCTTTTCGGAATGGTAGTAATAGAAAAAAATTACATGCACCACTATATTTATAAAATAATAAAATGATTTTGAGTCGAAACGATGTTAAGATGTAAAAAGAACCATCTATCTTGATATCAATAATGAATAAAGCTGTTAGATCCTTCCTGTCTTAGTATACTGTACATATACTGTACCACCCAGTTCAACCTAATAATACTCTCACATGGTGGACGGTTCTTTACTTGTCTTGTTGCCTTGTAACTTCGTTTAGAATCCACCGATGATTTTTTAAAGTATTTTTGGGCCCATATCGAAGGGCCAGTAATAGATGTTATCTTCGGTTTTTTCGTCTTTCGTTTTACTGACTAGGATGACGTTGCTACTACATACGTAGCTTGAGTTGGCCCATTTGAAAAGCACGCATTGCATGTTTTCCGAAGTGGAGCGAAAACAGTATCCCGTTTGGGGTTATCCTAATGTAAATAATATATATTGCTAAAGTTATAGAACAGTTAAGTATATTTTTGTGCAAAGTAACTGGTTATTGTTATTAGCCAGAGGGCTTAAAAGGCGTTAAAAATGGAATGAAGCATTAGTAATTACGTGAAGCGTATTGGCGTGCGTGCCAACTGGGACTCTATACTGTTTTGTAACCATACATTTTAAACTTGAAGGTCTTGTTGATAAGTAATTGAAGATATGATAAACATACTAATTTAAGTTCTATTTTATTTTATTTCATTTCACTGGGGGTTCGTCGATTTTATCATGTAACCAGGCAGCACGAGTAATGATAAGCTTTCGAACTTAAAAACAACCAATTGGTTCGATGTCTTTGGACACAAGATGAGTAAATAATTATGATAATTATATATGAGTATTGTGCATTTGATTTGATGGTTTGGAAGTATGTTGTGTTCTTTACAAAAATAATTTAAGAATTTCAAATGAATTTAAAATAGTATTATGAATTTCAATTTAAATTAGTTAATTTTAAAATGAAACTTACAACGTCGTACCACAGGATGGGTTAAATGTGATATCAAGTAAACAAAGTGCCTCAAACAAAGTTACTCAAATACCAAATTATTTACCTCAAAATCCAAATTTATTATTTCCAAACTTTCTAGAGATCATAATATATAAACGTAATGACCGAATGAATGACCAATAAACAAACAGTACGGTAATGCCTTTGGTGTTATGAACATTAGTGTCCACGAGCTTCGGTGACCACACACCAACACGTGGTCCGACTGTTCGTTCATCGTCCGTCTGTGGTTTACCCAACATGGTGTATTGTAACTGTTCTCAGACTGCGAATGGACATGAGTTCAAAAATAAGTCATTTCGAGACGATTTACAAGCACGAATAATAAATTAACGGGACCACATACATTGAAATTTAAGTCGCGTGGTAGGCAGAATTCCGAAGTATTCAGAAGCGTTCGGAAGCGGCGGGAAGCTTCCTGCAGGCGTATTTTTCCGCGCAAGGTTACGCTGATTTATGCTGCGCTTATCGCGCGCCGAATTTATTTGTCTGCTCGTTGCAGCGCCACTGCAGTGACGCAGTAATGAGGTAGAATTGTCGGGGATATATCTAACGATAACCCGGTAATGTTCTAGTAGGTAATACGGCTGTCTAATGTTTGATAAATGTTATTTTTGTTTACAAAAAATACAGACGATAATAAACGATACTTTCATTAGGATACAGTTAGCTTAAGATAATAGTTATTGCAATGTAACGTTTATTTACATGAACTAAAGAAAGAAAGAATTTTCTTTAAATTCGCTTTTTTCTGGTCTGGCAACGCGTCCCTCACAAAGCTACCTATTAATTAGCTTTACATGTGAATTTCCTTAATAATTTCGCGGTTCATTTTAGATAGTTGTAGGTAGCGTTGCACGTTGTCCCTGTAGTCGGGACCAGAATACGGGCTACGGGATCCCCTGCCTGTCGTAAGAGGCTACTAAAAGGGGACTTCAGGGGTTGCGGGCGGTAAGAGTGGGAGCTCGAACCGTCCGGCTAGCAACCCCGAGAAGGACGACGGTATATGTGACTGCGTCCCGTCGATAAGATAGGAAGGTGCGGTACGGGCCACGTTGTCTCTCCCGGGTAGAGCCCGACAGGGGCACTGCGCTTAGAGGACTTTTGTTGCATTCCTATGGATATCCCGGAGTCCTCTACATAGCGCTGAAGAAGGTCACCAGGGGGAGGGGGGTTTACTGCGGCAAAAATCCCACATAACCCGATGTCGCTCTCACGGTACCGGGTACCTTTTGAAGGTTTCCTCCTCGAGAAAAGGTAGCGTTGCACGTAACAATCTTACTCTACTAACACACGCAAAAACTTGCCACTATTGTTTCGTCTGTGGTCAGATGGGTGCTCCAAGTAAACTTTTAAAACTTGTACCTCTCTGAAGTCTCTTTATATTTGTTCTTTATCTTTCCTTTTAGACAATACAAGCGTTAGTTTTGAAAAATCCGTCATCATTCGCTCATTCACTGCTCGAAATTAAACGCGTTAGTTACCTTTGGATCATTTCTAATGTCTTAAAGTGACAAGCATGTCTGGCCAAGTCTACGACCTTCTCAGGTCTATAGCCCGTTGTCTCGGCAGTGGTAATTGTACAAATTATAAATATGTGAGCCACTGCGACTTGCGGATTAGAGTCGCGCGGTCGCAAGTCGCACCGCAGTGGTACTTATTTAGTAATATCTGCCGCATCGGGCGAGATGCATGGATTATAAATGAAAATACTCTGTTTAACCTATTTCAGTCTATATTTTGTAGTACTTTAAGCAATTTATAGATACTCGTTCTGGTAAATTTAATTGTATTTACTTCGGGTTGGTGTCAGGAACGATAAATATCGAACTGGTGTTCCGGCAGACGTTCTAGTATTAAGTTGCTCACGCGAACTGGTCTTTAAATATGGATCAGTGTGTTTTGAACCTTCTGTACTGTTGGTAAAACTGTCTGCCGGGTGTTTGATAACGGGTTCGAGTCCTCGGGCAGTAATTTATGTGAGAGTTTATTCAAATGAATATTTATTATGTTTTTTAAATCGATGTGCATTGACTTATTCAGTTATAAGTACGTCAAAAATAATCTAAATGTGTTCAGTGGTTTTATGTTTATATATGTACAGACAGACCGACAAAATATTTATTTAAGCTCACCTTACCTAAAATATTTATTCACCTTGGAAATATTTATTAATATATATGATTAGATTTCAATCGATATAAAGTCTAAACAATTTCACTGGAAAAATAACCCGACAGGTTTTTACTTTCCAAATTTAAGTTTAGTAGAATCAACGTGTCGAATATTGAATGCATTTAATATGTAGTTGTAGAGCGTTCTCTACGCATCGCTCTACGATTACGCTGATGTAGACTTAACGTAGCGGTCATTAGTAAGTTATTGTTTAGAATTTCTGTTTAATAATTGTCCAGAGAGTAGCGCACTCTACATCCATTTCCGTAGCTTGGGAATCCTTAATGATTCGTAATAATGTAAAAATGTGAACCCGTAGCCCAGTTGGTGGTGACTCTATCTGACCCGGATTTGATTTCCGGTTATAAGGTTGATTCTCGGACCATTGGTGTTGGTGAATGTCCACGTCTCATGTAGTGCAGGGAATCCTAGTGGGAGCGCGTGCGAGTGTAAACCTTTTTCTTTATTCCTCACTGCATTTATCGTTACAATAATTATTTGGAATATAATCTTTCTTCGTCCATTTTTGTATTTGTAACGCAAATTCATCTCATGTAATTTATTCTGCAAAAAGTCTGTCTGAATGTCTCTATGTTACCGATAAACATTCTTACCATATTATCATTTTAAATAGTAGTATATAAATATCATCTCACAAATCATCATAATATGATGGTTATATTTATCCTTAACTTTAATGTTAATGTAATTTTTTTCTAAATACTCTGTATCGTTATAAAAACATACCAATTAATGTTTGGGGAGTTCTGAAATGTCGCGTCTCCCACACAAATCAGAGAGCAGGGGGGATTAAATGAAGCTCTCGAGTGTAAGCCGAATCAATCCCCATTTAACTTTTTGTTAATTGAGGCCTGTATGTATTTCATTGGCAGTTTTGTTGAATGGTATCGTAACTTACATGTTTAGAAATTACAGTATTGTAATAATAATTATAATACTGTTCGTAAAAACAGTCCCAGTGCCTCTTATACCTATCCGAAGATGACAATTACGTCAAGGTGAGTCAAGCGGTAAATTAGTATAAGATTTCTTAAATATTACATTCATGAAATATTTTTTTGATAGAAAAAACATAAGGGGGTTCGTGTGCGCTTTTCTTACTATACTCTCATGTTTTTAGAACGAAATAAATTCTGTATTGATTTAGTTTGATCAAATATGTTTTAGGACCATTCTAAGAAAGACCGGTGCAATAGACCGTGGTACGCTCGACCGTACTTAAGCAAATCCTGTTTCATAAAAATCCGAATATCGACCTCCACAATATAAAATGTTCGGTTTCAATCTAAGTCCCTTTAGTTTCTATTTGGTTCGGTGGGTAGAATAAATCTCTCGCTGATAATTTATTAGCAGCTGATTAGTGTTAGGGGCTGCATTGCACTGTTACTGCAGCCGTAGTTCTGTGCCACAGACTAACTGTTCCATAGATAATCAAGTTGTTTGTTGTACTTTTTTTGTATTTCATACCAGCCTGCAGTTATTTAAACTTTAACGTTGTAGTTACAATCTTATTTATGACCATCTGATTCAAATTCTAAATCATTTAAATATTTATATATTTTATAAATACATTTACGTACGTAACTTTTTGCTTCTACTACCGTTTCGTGAATAAACGGCGAAAGAAACTCTCTAACAAATCTTTTAAAACAACACATGATAATTACAAATTAAGTTTAAACCCGCGCGCAACTTGTTTCAACACTATTATTTCCAGGCATCCGAGCCATTAATATATTTATCTATACCATAATATCCTTGACCTACAGGCTGTGCTTTAACGCGTCCCTTAAAAGTTTGTATAGGAAACTTTGGAACCTTATTTAGATAACTAAACTTGTCTAATTATACTATGATGACTATTGCAGGTATAAAAACATTCTCCTTGTTAGTTCTATGCCAATTCTTTTTCCGGGACTGTTAACCGTTTTTTTACGCTTACTGAAGTGCTGGCACAATTTTTCTTTAAAAAAGTGATTATAAAAATCAATCTCGAATAAAAATCGAATTTTTAATTGCATTATCTTTTTTGTTTTTCGCTTATTTCAGCCGGAAGGTTGGAGAAGCCAGTTAAGAAGCGATTTCAGTTGAGATTAACATTTACAATTACGTCACTCATCTTCTCGATGACTGGGTATTAATCTAAAATAATACTAAAAATAATTTCTCTTTAAGTCTGGATTTCCGTTGAACTCCAAGTATTGTTTAGTCTAAAGTAATGTTAGAAATTGGTTTACTGAACTGTAGCAAAGCAATAGTTATTTAGTTCTAGCATTAAAATACGGTACCGAAGGGGTTTAATAGATCTTTGTGCAATTTTATGACCAACGAATATCTTGGTTATAGATTAACTTAATCATAGACAAATTGGTTTCGAAGCGAATTGTGGACATAAAACATTGCATTTTATTGAGATTATTTACAAAAATATTTAATTAAGGTCTTACAGTACTATATTTTAAAGTCACAGAGTAGATGTATGAACCCTTTCTGTCTTATGAACAGTACGATATATGACTGACCATACTGATATTTAATATGACTGAAGTGACGATGTGGAATTTCCTGTAGCCTATTAATTCCCGAAAGCAACTAATAACAATAATATTACGTATATATTACTAATTTTATTATATTATAATTATAAGTAGATATAATATACATTAGAAAATGATTATCACTTACTTTGGTAAAGTAAAATATAGTTTTTTTTTACTTTTACATAAAATAAGTTAATGCTCGACAACAATTACACCTGATGGTAAGTGGCGATGAAGTCTAATATGTTGAACGCGCTAACTTGTAATAGCCTATTCACTCTCCTCTTGAAGACTCCCACATCGTATGTAACCGGGAACACCGACGCGGGCAGGTTATTCCAGTCCTTTGCAGTGCGGATTATGAATGATGACGTAAACCGCGTCGTTCGTGCAGGTGGTACGTTCACTACAAAAGGGTGGATATCTGTTGTTCGTCGAGTTGTTTGATAGAAAAATGGTGATGGGGGAATCAATTCGAAGAATTTCTGTTCACTCTCCACAATGTACCCTATAGAAGACCGATAGGCTGGCAACTCTACGCCTGTGCTCTAGGCTTTGCAGATTGGTTTCAATCAGATGTGTGTCACCAATCGGCCTCTTTATCGAGTCCAACGCAAATAGATGACACTTGGCAGTACCAGCCCAAATGTGACAACAGTACTCCACACATGGTCGAACCTGAGCTTTATATACGGTTAAAAGCTGATTCGGTGTGAAGTACCGCCTCACTTTCGCAAGGACCCCCAGTTTCCTTGTAATAAATATTGTAGGAAATGATTCCTAAAACTATTCTATATTGTTTTCAAAGGTTAGTAAGTTAAGTGAAAATCTGCCAATACGCATTTGGCTAGTTTTGTTTACTATGATCTTGACTCTTCAAATTCTGAGGGAGTCCCAGAGCAGACAAAGTTGATATGAAATATCCTACATAGTAAGTAAAATACAAGAAATTCCCTCTACGTGTACTTACTCTACGCATAATCAGAGAGTACTAAATCTAATATAGCACAAGTAGGAGTCTCAAAATCCAGCGGCGTATATTATATTAGGCCGAGCACAGAGCGCCGCTTTAATAATTCACTTGCTCGGCAATGTGCACTCGCCTTAAGTACAGATTTGATTTTCCTCCCGTTAACTCAAGTGTGAATGTGACTTAAGATTCTAAGCTGGAATCTACTGTATGGGAATTATGGAAGTTTGCGATGTTGACCTTTATTAATTTTAACTGTGACAAGTTCTCACGGTTACACTATTTATGTAATTAATATTGTATATTAAAACAAATTAATTCGTAGTTAAAAAAAATCAATGTCTCTGTCTGTTTGAACGCGATAATCTCGAAAACTGCTGCACACATTTACATTAGATTTTAACATACAGATAACGTGATTCACAAAGGTTTGGGAGTATGAGGAAAACATGTAATCTATTGGAATGCCATACAAATATAAATGGCAGTACGTTTATACCCCATACAACAAAATGTGAGGAGTCGAATAAGCTACACCGTATATCGGGACAGTATATAACATTATACATCTAATTTCCTGGCTGACAACGCATCAGTGATACCATTGGTCTTGCTGATGTCCATGGGCGACGATGACCACTTACCATATGGTGATCCGTCTGCTCGTTTGCGGGCTATCGTAAAAAAAACTGAGGATGGCTTGTCGGTAGACAAATGTTAATGTTACTGAAAAGTAACATTGAGAGATTTAGAGTTTTAAATTACGATTTCCAGCTTCCAATATATCAGATTTCTACCTGTGATTTAGAAAATAAATACTGCATTTTTATGTAAATAAAGAAAAGAAAGATTTTTTTTCAATTATTAAACAAAGATGAAAAGATAATTGATACTTTTCTAAAATCAGATTTAGGATAAGAAGTCGACCTTTCAAATAACTAAAAGGGTAGTAATTCCAGATGTAGACGTTATAGAGATAGGATGTCACACATACCAACAATCAACCAATATGCATGATCCGACATGTCTGATAAAAACAATAAGATATATTATAATTCTTTCCTAAGTGAAGAGAGATTACTCATAATCAATATGTGTACCTAGCCGGTCATTTCCGAATCGATTTATATTTTTCTCATCTTTCAAGTTTGAAACTTAAAGTCCATACGAAATATTGTTCTATAATTTATGGGTAAAAATTTGTAAATTTAAAAATATAAAGACTTTCCAGTTCAACGAAAAATCTGTTACAATCAATGACAAAACTCCAATTGAATTAATCAAAACGTGTTTATTAATAAAACACGCAATATAGATACAGCAAACTCGTAATGGCATCATTGTTTTTATTGGCGAAAAACCAATCCATTATGCATAAAATGGTCACTAATTACAATAAAAAGTAAAAAACTGCCGCCCGCACCGCCCCGGGCGTCGATTCTACCGTTATTCTTGTTAACCCTGTACGCGATAACACCGCTTATTGACGATTGTAAGCAATAAACGAAATATTGCGTCAAATTGTATTTTTGGATGTAAGTTTGGTGTTTATTGGATAATGCCCTATCCCTGGGCATGTATAGCATCAACCGGTAAATGAAGTAATTTCGGACACATGGACATTTGTAATCGACAGTACTGCACAACGGATTGATGGAGAGTTGCATACTGAGGTTGCGGGACTTAGATTCGTTTATGATTATTAACATCACTAACATGTACTAGTTAATGCGCCTATACAAAGATCTATAAATGTTTTTCCCGTAAAATTATAATACCATGTCATAGGGTAATAACATAATTAACATTTATTTTGAATTAAATTTTCTCTGAACAATAACCAGCTATGGTAGCGAACCACGCAGAGTGTATAACATTTTTTGCGATACGAGTTTTTCGTTAAACTTTTATGAGTAACTCTTCAATTATTTTTTTTGCAAAACTAAACTTAAAGATTATCAGGTGCACAAACCTGGGGGTATGTCATATATTTTTTGCGTTTTATTTCGGATATTCAATATTTTATAAAATTTGTTTTAAATTGTATATAATATGTATGTTTTCTGATATTGAATAACATAAAAGATACTAAAAATTAAATTATCTGTTGTTTAATTACCACGAATAAAAACTTAACGTTTCCGATATAGAACTAATTTCTAGCATACGGTTGAATTTTATTACATCGGCATATGACGTCAGGGGCATCGTAGGGGTTAATTTCGACCGCTGGAGTTTATGTCGTCCGATAGCCCGCCGGAGTGCTATGGGCCTTATCTATGGTCGAATATCGGTTAACGGTTATTTGAAAATTGGCATAAACTACCTACATATCATTTTCTATTTTTGAAATAGCAACCGTTACCACTAAATGACGCTTAATAGCGCGCTGTTATTTAAATTTTAAGCAAAATATTAACTGGGGAGACTTATTTATGTGTGAAGATTATTTTGTGATTTTTTTTTAATTTAACTGTCAAAATCCATTCCCGCTAATTCCGCACAGTTGTCACTGCGAACATCACATACCTATATCTGACGGACACTCTGCAGATACTTCATCAGTTTACTTATCAAAGTTGTTATGTATTTTTATTGTGATCCTCTTTTTATGAAAATCTTTGATGATTGATTCATCAACACCGGGCTAAAATAGCCGAAGTTAAGCTTAAAAATTTGACACTGATTAACATTATACTGTTAAAAATGCCACATTAATACCCCTTGTATTAAGAAAATTTAAATGTGTTTGAATGACTGCCATGTATATTTTTTATGTTCTATTACTGAGCCTAAGAAAAACAACACATATTGAATCAAATGTATGTATGTATGATTTCATATTCTGTAATCATACAGATTAAACTCATAGCCGCTTCCACAGTGAGATTATTGTAATATAAGTTAATTTGTCAATAGTAAATAATTGTAATATTTGTAAATAATTGCAATATTTGTATTAATATTTTAAAAGTACAATATTTATAATTCATTATCTCATCGTGGATGTCATTGTGAGCATAATTCGTGAGATTACAGAATTACGCGCATGAGCTCGGCTCACGTCTACGGCGTAGCTCGTAACTATACAGCTAAACATATACGTGTACAATATACAGGTATTTATATGCGTAGTGGTAAGCTACGCCGTAGACGTGCGAACAAACTTCTGTGCCTTCAACGGCAAGGATAAATACTATATATGCTCATAACAACTGAGGCCATAGCAGTATATATGTGAAAAAAATCCGACAACAGTCATGGAGTCTACTTTTCCTGATGATGCTGCGTTTCGTGTTAAACCCCATGTTCTAATGTGGGATAGTATACATATATAAGTAAATAAATAAATATATGTATATATATAAAGATAATTATTATTTTGTACACAAAATAAAATTACAGGTAACAAAATGTATATGACAAGTTTGTAAAAGGGTACTTACTACTTATTCCAAATCAGAAATTTATTTTAGTAGGCTCAAAAATTGGGACACAGTGAGTCAAACTTAGATTATACCTAAATAATAATATATATCAAACACAAAGATATACAAATATATTATATTACGTTAATACGTGTTACATATTTTATTACAAATGCATTTTTTTTGCATGACACCTGCTACGCTTCTCTATCAGTTATGTATGATACATTGTGCTCGAGGATGGTTGCACACTAGACTAAAACTTATTAGTTTCCTTTTCTAAGGGGCCCTATAGCCATCCAAGAATTAGATAGTTAGGTATTTTGGTGAAACTAATAAATTGAAACGTCTTTAGATATATTTTCAAATAAATCATTTTGTATCAAATAATGAGGAAAACAGGGATAACAATTTTTTATTTATAGAATTACGAGACATTCTAGATTTATTGTTACAAAAAAATGAATATGTCTCTTTCGTTATACAAGAATATAATATGGCATCGAAGCGAGACGTAAGATAATGGTTGCGCCGCGGTGCAACCTCTAAAAGTGCTAAGTTGCACCGCGTCGCTACATCAAAAGATAATCTCGAGGTCTATAGACCACTGAAACTATAGACACGGTCTTCAATAATTGGACTGGTTAAGTGACATTATTAATAATTACACAAGGTAATATTTAAGGTTATCGTACAACGTTCAATGAAATATGGTTTAGTGAATTGTGAATGTTAGTCGTTATAACAGCGCATTAATAAATATTTTTTCTTTGTTTCTAAAGTAATCCGTTTATATTATATTTTTCATGGTAAATGGTGCCAAGTATTCCATTCTTCCTGGTGTCTAAGCCAATTTCCTCTAATCATTCTGTATCCAGCATAACAACGGATGAGGCAGCAGCGGGAAGTTCCCAGCATACTAGAGATCACTAACCTGTACAATTGGGAGTGTAATTTCTGACTGTATACATTACAGTGTTGTTTGCGTTTTTCATCTACTGGTCAGATATTTTCCAGAAACGATGGTGGAATTTCGTTAATTCCGTTAATTTCGAGGAGATAATTAAAAGGCCGATTCTCCGCATCCTTCTTAGCTGGCATCACGTCTTCTAATTTTTTAGTTTGGTTGGTTGACTTTGTTGATATATAAACATTGGAACTTTATTTGAAAAACGAACAACAAGCCCCATTAGACACCGCTGAGCTTTTTAAGGCAATATGAAGTCGTAACCAAATTATGCCCATTCTTTGCCTCTTCGTTAGCTTACCATCAGATGGCCAGTCTCCTCTTTTTGCAGCTGTTGATATTATAAATGCTGTGAAGAATTACTAATAATGTTAAAAATATATTTAACACAACAAATTCCCTCTAAACAATTTATTCATGATTGAATTAATAACATAAAAGAATTTTTTTAACATTTCATGTTGAATATTATATTTAAAATCTCATTGTGAATAAATTGCAATTTAGTATCCTAGTTACCGGCATTCGTTTCCAACGTACCAAAACTGTTCTATTCTAACCATTGTGAAGTCTATCGCAGTAGCCCATCCGCGAGGTTACATGTAATATAAATTCCATTCCAATATTCACAAATTCTCCGGCGCATTTTAATGGTCGGGGCCAAATTGCAATTTCCTTACCCCCTTGTCGTTTTTAACATAAAACCTATAAAAATACTTTCTTAGATACCGCTTACATCGGATTAAGCTTAAAATGCTATTTTGAGAAAATTTTCTGCATATTTTTAAGTTTTAATAGTATTTTATGTGAAAAGTGCCAAAATAAGACATGATCTTTATATACAAAATTCTATTATTGATTGATTCATCAACGCCAAGAGAAAAAGCCGAAGGTGAAAACATCTAAAACATCGTCAGAAGGTAACTTTAACAACGAAATTTCCTCTAAGTTGGTTAAAAAAAATGATTTGCTGTAATACTTAAGTATTTTTAATTATTTCATCTTCTAAATCCAGGCTTGGGAACCTAAGAACCTTATATAATAAATTCTAATAACCTAGAAAGGAATAAAACAAATATAAAACGGGGGTGTCAAAAACGGATTGTAGGGTAGATTGAAAAAATAAAATATAATATGACAGAATAAAGGTACAGGGATTGTATCTCAAATATTGTAAAGATTGTAACGTTATAACCACGCGCTTGTACAACGGCTATAATAAATAATCAACTCAACAATATATAGTTAACATTTATTAAACGCAAGGCGTTCTGGCCAAAAATAATATTGGAAAAAAAAAGTGCAAAAGAAAACCATAAAAAGCATTGAATGGTTCATGTCAGAAGGGAGCTAGCCAGGTTGATTATTACTTGATATAATATAATAATATTATATATATATATATATATATAATAAAATCCGTTTTGTGGACGGTTAAAAGAACGATGTGTGTAAGTTATTGTATTCTTTTCCAGTGCGTCACATCTCGTATCTGCAGCCGTTGAAAAAGGTTTCCGCGCCGTCTAGTCCCAGCGACGTACAGACCGGAAAACATAACCAATAACAAAAATTGTATATAAAGGTAACAATCTTTTTACTGTAACTAAATGATATTTTTTAAATCTTTGTTTAAACAGGTAACAGCAATGAAAACTTTGTATATAGTATTACATTTTTAGTTGAAATTATTTGCGAAGAAGACGTATGGAAGAGTTTCATAAATATTTGGATGTAAAATGATTCTTTTTAAAATTATTTATATATGCTCACTGCCTGGAGAAGTGATACATCGTCAGTTGTACCTATGGAGTCCACTCATCCAGCATGGATTGTTGGAAAGGTTTCTTCGTAAAACAGTGTTGGAAGTTTTCAGCTATTCAGTGTCCTTCCATGAATCGAAAGATAAATACTTTTGAATATTTCTTAACGAATTGGCTACTAGCGATTAACCACTCGAACTTTTACTGCACATTCATTATGTAACAATCCAGATTAAAATACTGCTGGAGTGCGGTCCAGCGCTCCTCAATCGTGAGAAGGTTCGTGTCCTGGAAGTAAAGTAGTACCTTGTGATTGATTGGTCTGCAGTCACTCCGGCAACGTCAGTCAAAGCTTGTTTTTCGTTTGAAAAATGAAAGTACGCTATCTTCAGTAAATCTCTACCACAAATCCCTGAGAAAGAAGGGGCAATGAACTCATAAGGAGATTTTTTTTTCTACTCACAGTTATATATAAAACACATGTCAAATCGGTCTTGTCTTTAAAATCTAGTTTGTTATACACTTTCGTCATAACTTAATGCTAATTACATGAGTTAATGTTGACGAAAGTTAATGATTATTTTGCATAAACAATGGTAGCCTGTGGCTTGTCATCGTGCACATAAGAGTTCGGATCTTGCACGCACCTCTGATTGATTCAAATTATGTGCGTATTAATGATCACTTGCTTCATCACAATACTAGATATTAGATAATATTATGTACGTTAAAATAAACTCTGATTGTTTTCTTAAGGAGAGTAATGTTCACAACATAACGAGTGATACTAGGAACAACGGTAAAAATATTGTACCAAATTTCAAACCAAGCAAAACTGGTGGCTCTTTGTCTGTAAATATTTATAATAACATTCCGTTGCAATTGATAGAAATGCCATATTATAAATTAAAAGTTTATGTAAAAAAACAAACTTGAGTCTTGATGATTACTTTAAGAATAATACTGCTTGGATATGAGTTTATATATACTCATAAGTGCGTTCTGTAACTGTGAGTAGGAAAAAACCCTTGGGAGTTTCTTGCCGCTTTTTCTTCCGGGTCACTCACGGTAAGTGTTTGTTGAAGCTAATGCGTAGCTTAAATTTCGAAAAGTGAAAACGAATTTCGGACAAACATTATTTCATTTCATTAACACAAAGGAATATATCGTGTGGAAACCTGCATACTTGAGAGTTCTCCATGATGTTCTTGAAGGAGTGTAAAGTCTGTCGAGCCATACTAAGCCAGCGTTGCAGCCGTAATCTCAGCGTAAAACGAGATCACATCCCACCAGTGGGACGATAATGGACAGTAATGATAATGAGACACTTGAAATTAGGTAAGATAGTCTCAGCCTTATGCCTTATGTTATCATTTATCATCAAGATTACTCTTAATATATCAACTTTACTTGAGATAAGCAAATATTAAATTAATTAAACCGTTGTTAGGTTTTTATACAAAGTTTAAGCCATCGATTTACAGGCTGTTTTCAAAAAATAAAGAGTCCACTACACGACATGGATCCTCCATCGTATTTGAGGATGCTTAGACCAGACCAGACGCCGCTGCGGTGGTCAACCTTGGTACCAGAAGTTGTTACACCTGTTGTGCCTCAAGACCTCCAATATGGTCAATCGCGCTTATAGTTAAAACACCAGTGTTTAAAATTGCTTAAATAGCGCTATTGTTTGTTTTTCTTAAATAATTTTTAATCTGCTTTTCAACAATTCTCGCATATAATGTATGATAGTATATATTTCTACACACAGACAAATTATGCACTTGAAAAAGGCAAATGCACATAACACGTGTTTCGCCACAAACAGCACCAGGGTAAGTAGACTACGAGTGTTAGCAGCAAATTTAAAAGCGGCAATTGTTAGGTACAATATTTACGCACGGTTGAATTATAACCAAATGTAATAGTCGATGTAAAACATCGTATAAGCAAATCAAATAAGCAAAGGTGCTTAAAGGTTTAGTTGAATAGCCAAGTTAAGGCCTCTGATAAGGCTTAACGACGACGAATAAGAGGGAACGCAACAACAACAAAACTCTCCTTTTAAAGACTCCTGGACTCTATCAACCAGTTTAATCTCGATAGTATTCGTGTATGGTCGGGTATTCTGTGCTATTGTTCCACGTAAAATCCACAGGGAAGTGTTGTTGATGAGTCGCAATGTCGAAAGGTCTTTAACATGCGGTTTTTCAGCTTACTGTTTGGCCAGGAACGTGATAATGTTACCCTTACTAACACTGATAATAAAATTGTAACGAATCTGTATATCGAACATTTTTTGGGAATTTTTTGTATACTTAGTTAATAATATAGAGGCCTATCGAGGCCTCTGTATTTTTGTGAGTCGAACATTGAATAGATAGTGATGATTATTGACACATTTTGGAACTTATATTATGAGTCTTCATAAATAATTATAAATAAATAAATAATAAAGGGATTTGGTCCCGTGGCATTTTCCATAGTAAAACGAGGATTTATCTTAATAGTTCTTGATAGGGGAGGAGAACAGCTCAGCAGTGGAATAATATGGGGTGATTACACCCTTGGCTATATTGGCTATGGTGATGACTTTTGAAACTGACGCGGTCACTAATGAATATCGTAACAGGGCCTGTATTATATTATTTATGCATGATAACGAAACGATCACTTGTTTTCAGATCGAACCATTTCTTTATTTACTTAATCGACTAAAATTAAACAATAAATTAGTTTAAGATAGTGAATTATAAAAACTATAGATGGAAAAAATCCTAAATAGCGCCGCCGATCCGCCCAAGATGTGTTTTCACATTCACACGCACGCCACACACACATGCACACTGTCGTGACATTAATAGACGTGTCAGCTGAAAAAGCCTGCCGCGCTGAAATCGGCCTTATCGCTCCGAGTTAGGGGTTATGACGTTTGGTGAAAAGGCCGATAAATTAGGATATTTCAGAAGTCGAATACAACACTCGAAATTACTTAAACACGTTACAATTTCAACTCTAATGCTAGTAAAATAAGGTCGGTTTGTATTAAGGGATGCGTTGGTTGCGTTCGGCAGTAGACGAGCGCGTCCGAACGCGTACCGATCGAGCCCGAGCGGCGCCGAGCGGACCGCGAATGCATTACTACTGCACAGGGCTGCCGCACGAGAAAATTTGTGTATTGTAACTAAATTTACATCTGAAAATTTTTAGGTGGTTGAGAGTGAAATATTGAAATTTCGTCGTTATTCATTGTGAAATTATATTTATGTATAGAATAATTAGTTTCTAATGTTTAAGTTTGATGTTTATTTAAACTAAACAATATTATTGTGGTAAAAATACGCATAACTATTAGGTAACATATCGATTCTTGAATCCTGTTTTGTATAAAATTGAAATAAGTAACAATATTTTTTGGTTCCGTATGATATGTTTATTTCATTTTGTTTATAATTTGTCTGTTCCAATGATGTTTCAACTTTAGGCTGCATTGTAACAATTATTTTTTTTTATATATTTATTGTACTAACAGTTTAATCTGGGCTGAAGGGAATACATAATTTGCAGTTACGAATTGAATGTTTTTCTAATAATATAATATTTATAATTATTTTATTTCTTGGCAGCCCTATGTCGATGGTATGCGTTTTGAGAATAAAAAATAATTGAGTATTTAAAAATATTTAAACTCAGGTAAAACACCATAAATACATTTTATCTTCCTATTAATCAGTTATGAATCATAAAGTGTATGTTACACATTTTACTTGTTCTTGTTTTGTCTACTATCTAATTTATGACTTTTATCATCGAAATCATACAGCCATGGAATAATGGATTATACAGTTTCATTAAATTAAATTTTGAGGTCAGAAATTAAATATGACGTTATAGGTATGTATTCTAAGATTTATCATAGTCTAAAAAAGTTACTGTCGTATAAATTAAATAATATAAATAGTGAATGATAAAGCTGAATAAGAGTATTTTAAAAATAGTACCTTAATTTAGAACTATCAATAACCTTAATTGCATATGTTGAAAATGTTTAAGAATCAAGTCTTCTCAACAAAAATATCTTCCGAAGAATTGTTTAAAAGCTAATAAACAAAAAATATCGCTTAATAGTTTATAAATAATACCATTAAAGTACGCCAACATTAAACCCTACGATATGTTCCCTATCGTATCGTAACGTATCGTACATTTATAATACAACGAAACAGTTTACGTTAGCAACTTATATCGAACTAGTTTGACAGATCGCGTAGCCGGCCATAGCATGTTAATGAAATTAGCCGCGGTGCAGGAAAATCGGAAAATCTGCGGTGTTCAGCCCTGCGGCAGTGGGGCGGGGCGCGGGTGGCGGGGCGGGGGCCGCGGGGGTAGCGTGGCACGAGCCGTCAGTCGGACGCGGCGCGCTGCGCAGCACGCACGCGATATGCGCGCAATCTAGCGTATTATGTTCCTCCCCGACCTCCCGCGCGCCTGCATGGTGGACGACGTAGCGACGTACCTTCAAGCGCCCTCCTCGGGACAGGTGGCTACAATATATTAACAACAAACCCATATGTAATTAACAATGATCATATTAACAGATGTTGTGAGCTACTGTCGCTTACTTGCGCCGCGTCTGCCGCCCGGGTATTTTCGGTTCGGGCCGATTTCGCCGTCCGATCGATTTGGTCGCACGTGATGTCTTATGGTAGGCTGGCTACGTCGATGTCAGACACGAAGGTACTGTAAAAACAATATCCGTAAACCCTTTTGTATTGATTTCTAAAAGCACGTGGCGGCGCGCCTTCTAGCTCGACGCAGAAACCAACTTGTCCCTCGATTGTACTATTCGAAGCGAACGAACAACAAAAAGTGAAGTGTTTACGGGAAAATCTCGAAAAGTCAAAAGTAATATCGTAAAAGTGCTCATAACAAAGTTTGTAAACAGATCGATAAGACCGCAATAAACAGGCTGCGTTGGGGTTTCGGAGCTTCGAAGCTTTCCCGAACTTCGCAGGCGTTACGATGAGAGTAAAGCTCTATTAAACTCGACACTACTCTACATCACGGAGTGCTCATTCTCTCTGTCACCGTCGTGTTTTAAACTCCGAAACTTATTGACTTTTACTCACGACGAAGTGTAAATGAAATAAAATTTATTAAGTAAAAACATTTAAAATTAACTTCGGAATTGTACTAAATCCTTTGTTACCGAAGACCAATTAACGAAGCATATATAGAAACAAGAATGGGAATTATTGTGTCTATTTAAAGATTATTATTACCGATAAATTACGCTGCCGTATGGTTACGTTTGCATCTGGTACGAATGGCTCTGAAGTGGAGAAGCACCAATATGAAACGAACACCCTTTATATAACCATAACGATTTTTCAACAAAACTTGAAGTCTAGCTAAGCTTTAAATAGTTCACGTAATTATTATTATTAAAATAACATAAGCAATGTGGATGTAATGTTCAAGTTTAGGTCTTCTATACTTTGAAGACACCTGGAGTATGTGATGAATATATGTATTGACATGGACGGAATCCATAGTCAGGATATCGTTATAAAATAATTATTTAACTGTAACATTCTTTTTTGCGTAATAATTAATTCAGTTATTAATAATTTACATTAAAAAACCCAATGCGCTTTAAAATTTTCAAAGATTCAAAATGTTTAAATCAATTAATTTGAAAATTATAACATTAACTCTATGTTAGTTAACAATATGGTTCTAGAATTGAATTCATGCATCATAGACAAATTTTTAGTATCTATTCTGACTTAAAATTTGAAGTTTAGATAAGAAATTGAACCTTGATCTTTAAAAATAATGCGTTTAGTTATCTAACAGCACTCTCAGAAATATGCTTTCATTGATCAAGTTGAGTTCTTACATGACCAGACCATAAGAGCGCGGAGACAAGATTTGAAGACCTTGGTGTATAATTAACAGTCGTTTATTTAATATCGAGAGTTTCAGATGAATTTGTGTTGTTGTTGCAAGCTGTTTTATACTTTTTATCACTTAAAAATAAAATTACCAATTCAAAATTAACATAAATTCCCGCTACTTCATTTAATTTCATTACTTCATTATTCGCTACTACATTAATTTCAACAAAAAGATGCTTAAAAATATAAACTTAAGTCTATAAATAAATAAAATTTATTTTGTCTACCATTCCAAATGAAAAAGGAGCTAAGGACCTGAAAGCCTTAAAATAACATTAACACAAGATGTCACGAATGTTTCAAACATTGACTCAAAACTTGGAATAAAATTTCATGTTCAATCCAAATATCGTGAATGAAAATTAAATAATTTATTTAAGTTCGTTTAAAGATTTTAAAAATGTTCTATGTTTATTAAATTTATTAATTTGAAAATTACTCTCATTAACAAGGTATATAAATGAATCAAATCTAACAGAATTATAATCTTTTTTATAAATCATATAATCTTATATTATAGAAATGAGATGAGTTTATGTAATGAATTCATCCACTGATTAATACTCAAATAACTACACATATTAAAATATGTTTTTTTTTTTAATATTAAAGCTACAACATAAAATAGAACCTTTTATTACCGGTTTTATAGCCAAATGGTAAAAATATAACTAATTTAATTTATTAATGTCCGTCTCTTCGTATGTCATAGCGATTGTACTCTGAAACTATTAACAGTGAATACATAAAATTTGAAACTAAGCATGTTCTATGAAATTTAATAAGCAATGAATGAAATGAAATTTAATAATCATCAGAAATTTCGCAAAAGCAGACTAGATGCACCTACCTGAGGTATCAACGGTCTTTAAACATTTTGTAGATATGAAATCATTATTTGAAGTCTTTGAGAATTGTAAGCCTTCACAATTGACAAAAATATTATATACTTCCTTGCGTCTTGAGGTAAAAAATGGAAGAGAAAAAAGAAAGTGATAAAATAACAATGGAGAGAACTAAATGAAATTTCAACGAAAGATTAATAATATTTATTGCACACTTCAAGTAATGTTCTAATTAAAGGTAATTTTAGCAATAACTATGATACTGCCGATGAAATTCCACTAGGGATAAGTATTTCTGGGGATAGGTATAGCGTATCACCGCTCCGGTACATAACACTTATTAGACTTGTACTTGCTAACATGAACTTGGCTATATTTTACGTGCATCATCATTATATCGTCTAATTTTTGTATACATTGTATATTTAGTAATATATTGAGTATTTGCTGTTATAAATTAAGCTATATTTTGGGGTACCACTAACGTCTGCCACCCTTATTCTTATTCCTAAAAGCTGGTTTTGATTGTATGCTGTGAAAATAATGTTACCTATCATTATTTTTTCAGTTATATCATGAAATCAGCTTCCTTATAAGAATATCAGAAATATTTAAAATAACATGTTAGTTATTTATTTTAACGTGTAGTTAAAGAAAATTTAATAGTCATTTTAAAATAGTTACAGTAAGTATCATAATCTCCCCGATTGCACAATTCCGAAAGCTGAGGTGTTTGTAATGGATGAGTTAAAAAACAAATATAAATATATAGATGACAGTATGTCCGGACTTCAATCCTCGATTAGTACAAAAAATAATGAAATTGGATATAATCTGAACTTTTTCAAATTAGAACTTTCGATCAAAATTACTTTCGAGAAAGTAGAAAAAAAATTACATCTCCACATTATATCTATTTCCTTTCATCTCATCCATATAAGAATAGAAAATAAGAATTTGTTACATTTTAGATGTCCATTGCTGGAAATATTCTTCTAATGTGCCATCACGCACTGTCGAATGTCACAGATCAAATTCAACCCTTATTCTGTAAGAACATTATAATATTAAGTGTACTATGGTTAAGTCAACCATAATATTTATATAATAAACAGTACACCCCCTTTGCTTCATTTCTGAAATTGAAATTTATTGAAATTGCGTTTAGAAATAGCATCCCCAATCCTTAAGGAATGGTCTTTTCTACTTCTGTGAATCAAACTGTAAACGTACTCATGCGGTAGCTGCAGCCTGACAGACAAAATTTTATTTACTGCCTGAATGTTATTTAATATAGAATTTCTATATTACATTTTATTTCCTTTCCCTCGGGAACAGATCCATTTGCCGGGATAAAAAGTATCCTAGATACCCAAAATATAAGCTAATACGTGGCCAGTTAGACAGACGGACAGACATAATAATTTTAAGTGCTTATGTGTAAGCCATGTAAATAATTTGAGAAAAATCTCACCTAAATTCAGTAAATCAAACGTATGACGAGCAGTTGTCGTATATACAGCTGTGGATCTAAAAATTAATGAAGCGTCTTTTATACTTCATCGTTAGTGATTCTTAAGTTGTTGTTAGTTAGGGCAATTTAATAGTGTTCAGATTTGATTTAAGACCGCGCGAGTGAGAGGCTGAAGTTTTGAACAAAACTACATTTTACGTTAATTACACGATGAATTCAGTTATCAACTTTTTCATTGCAGTTTAAAATCATTGGTCACTCATTAGGTTGTAATGCGGAGGACCAAGAATTGCGTTAAGCAGGCAGAGGAGACACATGATGGTAAGTGGTTATAGTTGTCCGCGTATATCTGCAAAACTAGGTTACAGGTTAAGAAAGATCTCGAAAGTATCTTTATTAACTGGCTCACCAACGTTACAACTGTAATACAATAAATACATTTAACATTTGATTTTTAGGAGGAGTAAGATAGTTAGCCAAGCTGGTAAAGAACGGTATCATTATTGCCTTATTAGTTGACTCGTCAGTACAGCAACGGAATACAATGAAATTCTTTGACGGCTGGTCTTAGAAAACCTTTGACGGTTGGTCTTAGAAGACAATGGCAGCCATGGAGATATGAGCTCTGCATCCGATTTCTATGGTTTAAGTTAATCAAGAGTGATACGGAGTATAGAGTAATTACTTTGTCCGTTTTTCAATACAGTGCAACACGGGCAGGGGAGACGGACTTGGTCCATAGAACAGAAGAGCTCTTTAGATCCTCAAAGTGTCAAAAGCAATTGATTGTACTGCGTGATATGATTTATGAGTGATAGGCACCATTTTTACTGAGCCTGTATTGAGGGAACTCCTGATACAGAGCTGAAATGCTGAAAATATTTTTCCGAATACTTAATTCATTTGGACGCAGTCAATGCAGTCCACGTAAAAGCAAGAGACTGTAGAAGTCGGTATCTAACGAACTGTAAATGTTTGCGAGGATACCAAGATTTCGTTGCATCCAGTAGTTTTAGGAGACATTTGCGTAAGGTGTTTTATTCTGCCGACGTAATCACGTGAGATTATATACAAGCATTAACTTATGTTACGTACGGACGTGATTGACTACCACCTAGTGTAATCAAATAAAATGTTTTAGACCAAGGAATAGCCAGGAAGAGCCAGTGTGATGATGCTCCTAGTTTTGTTTATGTCCACGGGCATTGTTGGCCACGTAGCGTATAGTCTCTGCACTCAGTTGGTGGTAATGAATATTAATAAACTGTATCATATCTTCAGTGTAAATGATGTCGATGATGACAGCAAGTGGCAAAAATTTGTGAGCGCTTTTGTGCTCCCGAGAGCTTGTTTGGCCTACGGTAGCGATTTGTATCGTTATATATATCTTAATACTTAGAATACCTTATAGAATATATATATATATATATATATATAACACTCGAATATATATATATATATATATATTCGAGTGTTATAAAAACTTTCGATACTCGGTTTGATAAAAAATCTGCTCTAGAGCAACATAATAGTTTATATCTCATTAGGCCTTTTAATTGACAAGGCAAACCCGAACCCGTGGTATGCAGTTAATATGTTGGGGTTATTAATGTAACGCCTTGAGCAGAAACGATAACTCTTACATAATTATTTTTTAACAATATCATACAAACATTAAAGTTTCTACATTACAACTTACAACAATAATTAAGCAAATATTTAGTCCTAAAAATCTATAGTAAAATCTGAATAAGTTAAATGCACAGGTACTACGGCACCGGCTATGTCGAACTGTGCTCGAAAGATTCGTTTCTCCAGCCCCTCTATAACTATTTGCTGGGGGGCTGGCATATTTCACTTTATCACTCTTACATGCACTGTAATAAAATTGCAAATTGGTTAGAATTAATGTGTGAAATGCATTCTACAATTTTCATCTAAGTTTCTGCTAGCATTTTCTTGTCCTTAACTTTTGTCAGTACACCATAGGTATATGCAATATCATCTATAATTATAGAGTTAGTCTTATTTTAGGGACTTTATAACTCCGTAGCCCAGTTGGTAGTGATCTTGCTTGCCGAGCGCGGGGTCCGGGGTTCGACTACCGGTTGGGGGAGACATTTTTGTGACAAACTTTTGTTCTCTCGTCTGGATGATTTTGATGTCATGTTTATATGTGTCCATGCTACACTTAACATAGATAATTAAAGTGCGGGAATATGAGTGTGTGAGCGTTTTCTTGTCACATTGTAAATGTATATGTTTGTACATATTTATATATATTTATTTTTTTACTTTCTGGTTAGTGCTTCAGTAGAGTTTAATTTGTTGGTGAGAGTCCGGGGTCGTATACAATTGTGAATTACAAATATAAATTAATGTAACTTATTCTGTATATCTGCTTATGTTTATATTACTTGTAATTTCTAGTCGCTAACTATAAATATATTTGTAATGCTAAAACTAACTTTATTCTCAGTCTGCTTCATTAGCTAAAAGCTAGACATTTCCATGAGTACAATAGATAATCACAAGAAAGCTCCAAATAGTTAATGTTGGATATTGAAATAGGGAATTAATTCCGTCTCTATAGATGAGTTTCCGTTTTTCACCATTCACGTTGTACGCATTGCGTTTTTATACACACAAAGATCTATTTGTCTGTATGTTCTCTTAATTTAACATAGATTCCATTTTCTTATTTATTCTTTATTGTGTTATCCTAAAACCAGGATTATAAAGAGCTTAATGCTAATCAGCATTCTCCATTTTAAACTATCTACATAAATTGAAAAATATCATAGTCATAGAAAAATATATTTTTTACTTTACAACTGCTTTTGAACTCTGTTTTTCTAATATATCTGTTTTACATCTTCTCAATATTACTGAATATAAATTTGCAAAGAAGTAAAAACCTTTAATTGCTTAAAATATAGAATGTCATTGTTTATATCTGGACCATGTCTCTACATCACCATATTTGTAGGGAACCATCGCTGGTGATTATGCCGCGGGTTAATGCAGTCTACGTATACATGGAGCTTAATACACACAAAACGATGCCAGAATACAATAGGTATAGGTATATAAGAGTTGGTATATAGCAGTAGTACCGTGCATTGTTTGTATAATAGGTTACAGGTGGAAAGTTTCCGCTGAAAGCTCCGTCATGCTCCGACGGTCCTCGGGTTCGAACGTAACGTTGTTTAAGCAAATTCAAATATCAGCGGCGTGGAACTAGTGTTGGACTGTTTGTTTCTTTTCATTAGAGGCATTACGTTCAACTGTAATACGATACGATACTAGCGGTACGTTTTAGATACTCTGATTCTTAGGTTATAATTTTATTAGGGTTGTAAGTAAATGTAAAGTAGAACTTGCGTGTCTGTCCGTCGCAACAGATTTATTCCCAATATACTTGGCGCCTTTAAGTTGTTTCACCGTATTTAACGTGTTAGAACTATTTTATATTTTTGAAGATTATTTGTCTTTCACGTATTAAAGTTTTTTTACTGAATCAAAAAGAAAAACTTCAAAATGTTAGTAAAAAACAAAGTTACTGACTCAAGGATTTAATTTAAGAGACAATCTACATGAAACTATATGAAGTTATAATGTTAAGACTATTTTACAAATGTAATTCCAATATAATAGTTCCTGTCAAAACCTGTTACTTATGAATTTATATAAAACATTATTATATGCGCTACCTATTGAAATGTACATGAATAGAGGTAAAGTTCTTTATCAGCTCGGCTAGTTATCCGTGGTTTATTTAAGAATTATATATTGCAATTTTTGAGATCCAATTAACATTTTCATTGACGGCAACGCATCGGGGACAACATAATCACTTACCATTTTATCTGCTTATTGGTGGGTTGTAACAATAAAAATAAATTGTACACAAAACAGTGATAGTTCCGTTTACTGAAATTCAGGCTTACTTGCGTAATCTTGTTTTGAATCGCCACCTCAAATTTTTCCTTCTTATAAATTACCGTTGCTTGTTTTTCAGTGAGGGATAATTTTGTCGAACGCAACTGAAGAAACCACTCGCTTGTAGTCAGTATGCTGGACTTTGATTTTAACCACACAAAATATAGATTGTTTTTCGAAGCACTAAATATGTATAGTCATGCTTATTTGACAGAGAGAATGATTTTGTAGGAAACTATAAAGTATTTACACTCATCAAAATACGCGCCTAAAATCTAATAGCTAGATTAAATTAAAGGCACAAGTAGACTTTATTTAAATATATGCAAATGTTTTTTTAAAGATTATCTTTGACTAGATGTTAATATACAATTTTCTAAACAATATACATATTTGAAAAACTCTGTAATACTGTTTTCTTTAGTACCATAAACAATTTTTTATAACCATTGTTACAGCGATATATTAAAAAATATATATAGAACAACAATATTGTTAAGTTCAACAGTTACGAAAGTGATTTTTTTGAGTATATAAGTATAAGATCAAAAACAGTGTCATGTTTTTATTAAAGTATATACTAATAAAAGTACAATTAAAGAGCTATTCGAACAATGCGAAACAAAAAAGGCGGATTGTGAAAAATAATAACAATAAAAATTTACTCTTCTAGCAATTACGCAATACATATTGTTTATAAAGTATGAATAA
>DWPT01000078.1:0-33100 GCA_018251895.1 Agathymus mariae mariae
AAAGATCATAAACATTAATAAATAATTGGATAGTAAATAAAAAATTCAAAAATTGTATTCAGAATTAACATTAATTAGCAATTGACATACATTAGGAACAGGTCAATATTCACATATAGATTTTAATTATGTCTTTTTAAATTTGTAGATACTGTCTCAAAAGAGGTCTATCTGATACATTTTTGCTACTTCGTTGAATTCTTTAGATTATAGTAGATTAGATGCCATTAAAATCTTTTCTAGACACCTTCAATTCTTTTAGTATAATTGTAACACAGTGGGTTCTACGCGACACTGTAGTGTTCTCACCTGTTACGTGCAAGAGAATTAAACAATGTTATTTTAGTGTTAAGAGATTTAAAACCTTTACTATTCCGTTAAATTAATCCAAGATTCTTAAATGCTTTAGAACATATAAAAGCAGTATGATAGTTTAGATTTAACTTACCGTCCAGCATTACACCTAAATCTTTGATGATTTCTACCTTGATAGGATAATGTCGTTAAGTTTATACTGGTAATGATCGTCAAGCATTTTGCAGGAGAACCTTATTGAAAAACATTTCGATACATTTAACTGCGTTTAGATTCTCCTGCAACAACATAGCATTCGATGGAGAGTCCACTGCCCTGAAGAATTTTGGGTCAGAATGAAGGAAACACGTCCCAATATCATTAATAAATATAATAAAAATAATGTGGCCTACACATGGGCACACCTGAGTGCGATGGAAAAGGTTGTGATGAGTATCCTTTGGCAATAACCGCGGCGGTTCTGTGCAACGAGTATATAAGACTTGAATTATACCTACTTTGTCTAGTGACCTCCAACGAAACATCTCAATAACTTTAAGAAAAATATGACACAACTGTTCAGGTAGATTTAAGCAAAATCTAAATTTTTGAAAAACACTACAAGCAAGTGAGTCAAAATCGCTTCAAACCTGGCGACCTGCTGCAGTGCATGAGTCTTTCCTTGTAATTTAGAACATCTAGAATGTATTACCACGCTGCTCCAGTGCGGATCGGTGGCTGAGTTTGTGGCCGACAAAGTGTCGGAATGCCTTACGCCGCACGAAGAATTCCGACTTGAGTGCTATATGACAATAATAAGCAGGATCGATGGCTTAAAGTATCCCTCAAAGTACGAAAGATTTTAAGACATTTTGCCATTAGCGGTCACCAGTCCAGTACTGACCATGCTTTCAGTTGCTTAAATCTGTCGATCACTTAAAATCAACAAAGTACGTTGGGTTGTAAGAGCTTCAAATTTAAAGAGGTAATTTAATCATGAACAAGGATTAATAAATCAAAATTATCATACACGAAAACTTTGAGGAATACGAAAACATTTTCCAGCTAACTCACAAAATTAGATCATGGCTATGTATGATAGTTTGACTTTAGAAATTGATGTTTCGAAAACAAAAAATGTGCATTTAACGATAATGTGGTAAAAAATACCTGCAAAAATATTATCAGTTGAGAGTCATAGTTAGTCATCAACACTATAACATTGTTATTTGTAATAAAGATTAAGCGAATTGTTTGTATATTACAATTTTCATTCATATCGAAGTCATGAGAACAGTGGGCGAGTTGCTGGACGGAATGCCGGACTGATGCAACAGTACACCTGCACGAATGACGCCAAGCGGTCTTCGCAGGGCAATTAGTCTCATGTTAGGAATGTCTTGCGTTTCAATACGTCCACTCGACCGTTAACTACGAATTACTTCGCATCTCTATGTAGTAATGTTGCTAAGAATTCACTCTTATTGTTTAAATTAAGATTTAACTAGCGGCTATTGTCAATGTTAACACAAAAACGAAGCACAGACCTGTAATTCGAGTGTTTGATAATAATCTAGTATGAACCTAATTGTAAATTATTTTTTCTAATATAATTTCTTCAAAAAGATGATAGGAAATAAAAATTGAATAGTCCGCACTTCGTAGATTATCTTTGGACGTTTAGGGAGCTATTAAAGTTAACAAACGTAGTTACCTCACACGATTCTCCCTTGCAACAATGTCACTAAACTGTATCTGCCTATAGTTTGTGAATAAAATGCAACTATGAATGTGAATTAACGTTCAGAGACCTAGATTAAGTGGGCGATAAGTGCACAAGCTTTGAAATTCTATCATTTACGAGTACGAGCGCGTGCTATTTAATCGTTAGAGGTACGTTGAAGGATTTATAATAAACTAGGCATTATTCGCGCATTATACAATATCAGGCACCGATATCGGTTGATTTGCGAAGCGTGCGCTGCCGTGCTCGCTATGAAATCGCCAGTGACCGTGCCACGTAAGGTGACGGTTACACAAATGACTTTCTGCTGATTCGATACACATTTTACAATAATTATTTCGTTCCCTTTTATGTTCAGAAATGAAAACAAAACAACAGTGTGTCTTTGTTGCACAGTTGAACTCGTGACAATGTTTTAAAATGTGATTCATAATACGACATATTAAATAAACGTAAAACACTTGGTCACCAGTCTCATTTTGTTATGTAAAGATTGTTCATGTTAATTTGCATATTTCTATTTAATTGAATGTTGTAAAAATGTTTTTAACACGACTTTTGAAAGAAATGTTACAAAATGTGGTTGTCTCAGAATAGACATTATTACTGGATTGTCGATAGTACGATCGATTTATTAAAAAATATATGTATTGTAGGTATTGAATTTATTGAGTATTTAGTTGCCTCAATGCATTGCAGGTGTCAAATGAATGAAAAGTACAAAATTAAAATCGTTTTAAATGGGTTCGGTGATTATATTCTCCTTCAATCTTACGAATTCAGAGTCTTTTTTATTCATTTTTTTATGATCTGAATGTATTTCTGTAACAGGCAATGAGGGAAGTTTATGAGATTTTAATTACAGTATCTTTAATGTCACTTTCAACTAGACAAATTATTGAAATGTGAAATAGTCTCAACTCTTGAGCTCCACGAACTCGACCACAATAAATTACAAGCGAAGCGTGTTGGAAATGAGACTTTAGTGGTAATTTGATTCTTTAACTATTGTTTCTAGATTTGCTAATTAAGAAGTGTTCACCTTTTAAACAAAAAAAATTATATCCATTTATGTACCGTAATGTATGCTACAGAACGGAGTTAGCTCTCCGTATCCGATCACCTTTCTAAGACATAATTGATGAAAATATGTTTGGTCAAGCAACCGATAGTAAATAGCTCGAGTCCACCAAATATGGCTACATAATGACGCCAATGGACATGGTCACTTCAAGACGTTCAATTTTACGTCGTATTTAACACGTCAGTCGTACAGTCACTATGAAAACAAATAACAACCTTTCGTATATGCATATTCAAGTTAAATTATACCGTATAAAATCATAACATTAAATATAAGGAATTTGGGAGAAAAATATGTGATTAAACTTATGTTCCAGCCTAACAATAGTCTTCTAATGTTTAATCTTTTGTACTAGAGCATTGATAATAGTTTTCAAAGTATTATTAATTAAATTTATGCTTTTCAGTTCAACAAGATTATAGCTATAATAATTATGGCATGTTATGTTGGATTTGTCAGTCGTCAGTTACATATCCAGTTACATATCGATAGTTCTGATAGGTAGGCTACTGCTTCAATAAGTACTTACCACTAAAGGTAGATCCATATATCATTAAATTAAAAACTAAATTTAAACTAGTTTATTCAGCCCAAAAATTATATAACTACTCATGTTATATTAGCAAATGCCAGTGTTAAAATAAGGTACCTACTAGCAGAAGAGAGCTATTAATAATTGGAGCAACTTAAATTAAAAAAAACAACTAAATACCTATCAGTACGGCAGTAACCAGATAAAATGTGAAACTTTATGTAAATGTTATTCTTGCTCGACGCTGGTTTGTACAGAACCAGGTGTTGTTAAGAAACTGCAAGTGTGAATTCTACGGAAATGATGTTGTTTTTTACTGCTGATTGCGCCGCCAAAACACCTGAGACGATATCAAACAAGACTTTGCAATTATTATTCCAAAACATATATATATATATATATATACGAGTACCTACAAGACACGGGCTAATGTTGTTTTGATAAAACATAATCTATAATTAAAAATTAACTTTTTCATGTATTATGTAGAATAATGAAGCTATTAAAAAAGTGGTAAAAAAATTATTAGTAAAAATCTGTCTTCTCGCGTTGTTCAAACGATTTATACGTAATATTTAACATGACTAATGTATTTACTGGAATTCGTTTTGATCAAATGTGTAGTTTTGAAAGTACGAAATATCCAACTATTATTTGTACATTGATCGGTATCGTTAAGAAGGATTATAAATTATTGGAGGTTTCTTATTGACCGTTTTATACTATGTGTATTCGATTGAAATCCTTAAGCTTACATTTCCATTATGACTACCCATAAATAGATTACACACTGGAACAATGTAGATTATCAAACTTAACACACCTTTGAGAACATAATGCAAACCTGTTAGGTATACAGGTTTTCTCATGAAGTTTCCCTTCGCCTAAACTAGTGGTATTAATTACTAATAAGTTAACTTTGAAAATATATAATTACATTCAAGGTTCAAACCCGGGGCCTATTGCTTCTTCTATAATAATAACAGGATCTTAGTAAACGATGTAGCCGGTATTTTAAGTAATATATTATGACATTGCCTGAAAAATATGGAGCGTAATTACAGCAATAAAAGTCAGGGACGATACGCTAAAATTGAATTACATTTTTACGAATTTAAATATTATCAATGTTGGAATACAACCACATTTAATTTGCTGTTTCTAACACAAATGATATTTTTTTCTTGTTGTTCATCTAATAAATAAAATATTAGTAATAAAGTATTATGAGAATTCCAAGCGTTAAATTAAAATGAGAATGTTTGAGATCACTCAGATAGATGTCAATTTACAGAAGCCTGTGTATTTTTCCCTGTGGACTTCATCGGATGATAAATGGTGGGACGGAACAACTGTTTTTGTACACTTTACATTTAATAAAATATTGCTATTAATTAAATAAACATTTTGCGTCGGTACAGTTGACTAACCTAGATGAAGAAATTTGGTACCTAAAACTTATGCACTATCTGAGATATAGAGCACAATTTACTAGCCAATAAAATTGGCTAAACTCTGGAGTGATTACACACTTATGTTTGATATAATTTCAATAGCGGGATTCAGTCACTCACATACCTCGTTCGAGAACTCTTCTACCATTCATTCTATATTGTTTTTATAGCCGCATTTTGTCGTATCAAATATATATATATATATATTACAAATAGCCGCCGAAAGAGCAGACGAGCCACCTGATGGTAAGTGGTCACCGTCGCCCATTGACATCAGTAAGACCAAAGGTATTGCGGATGCGTTGTCGGCCGGGAAATTAGAAGAAGGTACGAAAGAAAGTACTGGCTCTTAAGCCCCCAGCCTTAATACGACGAGTCGTTTGGCGGCTGACTCAAGCAGGAGGGTGGTAGCTAGCCAGGCGGGCTTCATGGAAAGATAATAATACCAATAATAATATTAAAGACTTAATAATAATAATACTGATAATATAAACTTTACGCAAAGCCCTACCACCAAGCAAGCTGGCTTCTGTCGCCTCTTACGACACCCTGTACTGCCAGCATGGGATTGGGGGGAGTATTCTAGGCCGCCCCAATACGGCTGAAATATAAATATCTGTTAATAGCCGACTAACGAGCAGACGAGCCATCTGATGGTAAGTGGTCATCGTCGCCCACGAACATTAAAACACCAAAATCATCACTAAAGCGTTGTCGGCCAAAGAAGAAGAAAACGGGAACTGGCTCTTAAGACCCCAGATGAAACACGACGAGTCGTTTGCGACTGAACCGAGCAGCAGGATGGTAGCTAGCCAGACAGGCTTCACGGAAAGGTAATAATAATAATCAATTAATAATAATATTGATATTCTGCTGCTTGCTGCTCAATTTTCCAGTACCCAGTGTTTTTCAGAAATGGCATTATGTGATACAAGTATATTACTGTTTGCAATGCTACAATTAAGAGAAGAGTATGTTTCATTCGTAATTATAATTAAATCAGTTAAAATTGTACTGGAAGCATTGAACAATTAGGTAACGTGAAAATAAAACTAACAATAATTTTCTAGTTCGATGAAGGTCGAAAATAATCTATGATACAAAACCAACCTACTAGTTTGGTAAATTACTTTTATGAAAAAAAAAACTATACGACTGTTTCACCGATCACACATCTCAATGTAATATCATAATTGGAGATAAGTAAATAATATTATACTCAGTTACACCAAAAATTCCCCCGCTGTTTGGTGCAAGGTTCCATTTACGTATGCCTGTTATTTTAGTTATAACGAAATAATTGAGAATGGCATCATTAGTAATATTACTAAACTATATCTATGAGTTTGTATACGAGTAAACATGTACAGCTATTTAGAGTAAAGAAAACCAAATCAGACCTTGTCTATGTCTAGTATACACCGTGTCACTCCCGAAATTTTTCTACATTTTTTATGTAAGATGTCTGTTATCATGTTTAGTTATTTAAACTACGAAGGTAAGTTTATTTATTTCGTATTTTAGAAAACAACAAAGTTGCTGTTGTTTCATAGACTTATAGCGTTTGAGCAAGAATATTTTTGCGGATTCTGTAGAGAGATATTTTCAATCCTGCGTTTTTTTATTGTAATACGTGAGACCATCTGTCACTGCTGCTATAGGAGAATTTCTAAATCTATATGATGTGTAAATTTATATTGTTTTTGAGAAAAGGAACAGATAGATCACTGCAATTGGTCATCGCCGCCTATGCATGTCCGCAACAGCAAAATCATCATTAACACATTACCGGCTAAGATCAAAGTCAGATTTTTAATACTGGCTTTCAGGCACTGCAAGCGAAATACGTAAAAACATTTAACTGATGCGATGAGAGGGATTTTAACAAGCAAGGTAGATAAAAATAACTACACCACGTATGAATTCCGTCGAGATATATCTCGCTGATCCCAGCGATCTCCAACAGGCGGTACTGTTCACCAGAGCCTCACCCGTTGTTCAACATGGTCCATCTCGAGGAAATAGATTGGCTCGTGTTTGTAATTTAAAAAAAACCATCATTGTAATTGTGTTTATAAATTTTTATAGTATTTAATTGGAGTAGTTGGTCTCGCTGAAAACATTTACAGACTTCGATTTTTATTGTTGCTGAGTGCATGAGCGTTAATGTTCCGCATGTGCTACTGTAGCGTTCGTTTCTTATTTTTTCCTCAAGTAATATGCTCTTTGAAATCGAAGTAGCAGAAATTTTAATTACCGCTTTCAATAATTACGAGTAATTTTACCACAGATTTATAAGATTTCTCTCGGCAGTATAGAACAGATTATTATTATTAGAAACAGTCGAAACTAAAATCAATTCAGCCAGGGGTACGACACAAAAATTCAAAAGAAGCAGACCAACTCACTGGGATACAATTTGTCCCTATTACATAAATCGTTACAATTAAAACGGTGCCAATACAGTTTTTAGGATGAGGCGTATGATGACGAGAAGTTAAAAACATCAAGCGTAATTGCCGCGATAAAAGTTGGCGTAACTCGGACCAGACGCTACAGTAATTACATTTCCACAGGCTTTGAATTTTAATCGCTGCGCAGTGCACACACGATCCGCCCCTGCCACTCGAGCATGCGTTTCATATTATTCTCTACAAGAAATTCGCACTCAGAAATCGAAATAGAACAAATTTTAATTACCGTTTTCAATTTAACTATCGCTTTAAGTTTAATTAAACTCGATTCGTTTTTCAAATAACTCATAGTAAGGAGCTCTAGTTATAGAATAAGGAAAAAAATATTTAGTCATGACATTCAATAATCATAGTAATCATAATTTTATAAAATTTGTTTGCTGATGTTGACAATATACTATCATTGTTATTTTTTTGTTGATATATTACGTTAATAAATAGTATTAGTTTTAAGATTTCTTCATTGGGAAACTGACGTACATTATTTTTTACTTATTATAACATTTCTAAGCCAAAAAATCCACACACCACGTAATTTAAAACCAAACAAAGGTGCGTTCAGTTTGGTTTCGAATTACACTCCTAGGATGAGTGATCACACCGGTCGCAGTGGCATTATCTTCCTGTTAAAGCAGGTGCAAATAAGGCAGTGCGTTAAACGCGATCCCATCGGTCGAGAGAACCATTCGTTTTCTATTTCTGTACTAATAAGTGTGTGATGATTCCAAATTCAAGCATCACACTGATTTTGGTACTACTAATTTATGTACTATACACAAATAACTTTTTATGATATAGATACCTTAAAATATTTCATAAAGCAATTCCCTAGGAGAGACCTGTTCGTTTGAATTTTTATCGTATAATTATTGATGAAAATTTCTTAACAATATTAAAATTTTACAATACATACAAAATAAAAAAAGAGAACTGCTTGTGAATTTGTGAGAAACACATAAAACATTTATACACGCATAATGGCAGACAGAGAGGTGCGATTCCCAAGAATAAAATACATATGCCTCAATCGCTGAACGAAGCGATATTGACGATCAACAATCCGCACACATTTGCGCGCACAGAATTACACTACTGAACGATAACTTTCCGCTATCGCAGTAATTTTTAAAATTTTTCGATACAACAGAAAAAATGATAAGAATGGCCGTCATGTAAATTACGTATGTCATACATATGACATGTATTATTAATATCAGCTTCATATTTTGGTGATTGAAGTGATTGTACTCGTAGGTGCTCGTAATAATAAAAAAGTCATACTTCAAAAAAGATTGGAGAAATAAAACTGCAGATTCTATGTATGAAAAACTAGATATACTAACGGACTCTATCCATCGTCCCTTTGTACTTAGTTTTTGTCTCGCTGTATATCTGTACGGGATAATCTGAAAATGTGCATGAGGTTTTTACTTGTAACTTGAATATTACATATAGCATCATAGTGTATCTGTCAATCAAAGGTTTATTAAAAAAAAAAAACTGTACTATCACATGAATATTCAATCGCTTAAATTGTTCAGAATTTTAACATACATTGAAAATATTACCTCGTCACCTTGAAATAATTTGATAAAACACGCGTTGGTGCAGCAAAACTGCGCGTGTGCTTACACCCTGAAAGGAGACGCAGGGAATAATGCAGCTGTCAATGTATCTACAGTAAAATACGCAAGGGAGTTAAGTTGAAAGGAACTAAGGGAGCTAAGAATGTTAACTTTAAAACATTCGCTTGCGTGTAGTATACCCTACTACTGAGCAACGTTCTTGTTGATTGTTGCTAGTATCTTTTCTTCCCAGTTTAATCCCGTCGGTACTATCGTGGAGGTAGGATATATCGCCCGAGTGGCTAGCTACCACTAGTGAAATTTAGGTCCCATTTTCGGAGAGCCCGTAACAATGCGGTCCCGGCTTCCTGGACAATACTTCATGACTTGTTATCAAACGCCAAATATAACATAACAGACTTGCTGAGACTTTTATAAGAACGACAAGGTTAAAACGGAAGTAAACAGACTTTACATTCGCTTTAACCGTTTTAAAGAACCCGCTGGTACATAAGTTTCAAGATTGTACCGATGCTGCCCTTATAATAATTAATTTGAACGCATCCGTCTTCATGTATACGTAGGAAAAATATTTTTATATCAACAGTTCTCCTAAGTGAACCGCTTTATTAAAATACGATATCTTGATTGATTACCCAGCGTTATAATAAAATATATATACATATAATATTGTAATATAAGTACATACGATATTTTCATCTATTTTGATAAAAACTACATTAAAAAGAGTATAGTTATCTCACACAGTTTTAATTAATATAAGTACCTACATCAATATCAATTGTAAAATACTAAACTTTGAAAGATACACAGACATCATCGTGGGAATTTTGTTCGGAGAAAAAAGAACAATAGGGATCACATAATTCCACCGCAATCCTGCACGCACCACAAAATTTTCAAATTATGTAAGTGTTAAAAATATTTATATCTTGCATTGATGGGAAACCTAAAATGGAATGGATTGATTGATGATTATCTAAAAAATGTGTGAAATTTGCAAATCGTGCCGGTCCAGCGTAGCGGAATATAGCTACTCTCTTTTTAATAGGAATCCAGAATCAAGCAGTCAGACAATTTCGAGGTACGATTCACGTCGTATAATCATAATATTGATACGATGTAATGGTTTTTTTACTCAAATGCAAGTGAGACTGACAATTGTTATAACCAGCCAGTATTGAGAATGGAAAAAAAAATACCAGAAGTTTAACCGAGGATCTTGATTCTGACCGACAAGTGACTTAAATAAACTAATTAAACTTAAATAACTATTGATCGAACGAATGATAGTTAAATACAGATTAATAAGAACTTAGTCATGATAAACTTTTACCAGCAAAGCTCAAATGATTAAATGTCATTTGTAAGTCCTAAAAGATAGAGTACAACTTTCTAAACATCCAACTGAATAGTGACAAGTAGATATTATACGGTAGACAAGCGCGGGACACCGGTCCGAGCCAGGCACGAACCATCGCTTCCGTCACGCAATACCACCACGCGCAATTCAATGTAAATCATTATGAAAAAAAAATAATGACAATGCCACTAGCATAATCAATCAATTTTTCTCCACAATCATTAACTATGAGGCCAAGTATGCATTTACTTAGTGGTTTTTATTATTGTAGACATATCAAATAATCGTACAGACAACCTTATGTCAATACCACTAACCAAGCGACGTTTAACTACGCATAGATATCATTAAAACTTTTTCGAAATGTCAACAGCTCAAATTAAGTTCCTCTTCTCACTTCCTCGCTAACTGACGGATGAGGAAAAGTTACCAAGTACCTGTTGAAGATTGGTGGGCAAAACCAACTAGTATGTATATCATCTTCTTTTAACCATCCAGAATTCATGTTGTAACGCGAACCGGTTACAGGCACGGGGTCCCAGGTTCGAATTCCGACCGGCGCAGACATTTGACAGATAAATGTTTTTCTTGTATCGCGGTTGTATGTGATGTCATGTATTTATTTAATCATTATTTACATACTACATATTATATATACTATATGTAGTCATATTCACGATCGAATAAATAGATATACCTACAGTTAACACAATTTTATAGCAATTCAATCGACACATGAGAGCGTGACCAAAGACATGACAACGGGACACCGGTAGAGCCAGGCACGGTACGGCGCAGCACTCCTCACGCGATCTCTGACACAAATCAACGCAAAAATATACCAAAATTATGACACAGACCAACACTTGGACTATCTGTGGTTACCAATCATGTTATAGATAGAATAAGTAAAGTTAAAATTTTCATAAATTTACTAATATACAACACAATACTTTTTATTGCATACCAGGAAAGGACACCATAAAGACAGCAAAAGATGCTCTAATCGCTAATAGCTAATAGAATGCAAAAAGTTGTAATAAGTTATACTAGGTATATACTCGCAAATATCAATGCCATTGACAAAGATTACCGTAAGAAAAGAAATTCCATCTTGATTTTACTCTCAAACCTGTCAAAGTCCATCTCTCTACACTCATACATGGAAGCATCAGGGAATAAAACACAGTCTTATGAAGATTCATGAGGGTTATTTAAAACTATCGTATTTTGTTATTCAGAGATCCCTTCGGCTGTGACAATACTGAATATAGCGTTTTTAATTTCATGTTGTTGTTAAATGTTTGGAATACAGATCACAATATGATGATGATGATATTCGAAAGATATTATCAACTATTAAAAAAAGTGACAGACTTTTAAGTTTGTAGTAAAACTAATAACAAAATTACATCTCATATTAAAGGAAACAGTCCCCTAATATAAAGTCAAACAACGTATCAGAAGCAAGAGAAAAACGTTTTAAATTGAAGTTATAACATTAATAAATTCATACATAGCCACTCCTATGTATCAAAACATATATTTATCAAACACACGAGTAAAGTTTATAAATTTCAGATCCCGACATTTGAAATTAGCAAAAAGTATTATAAATTACGGAATATCACGCAATGTCAGACGCGATTACTAAATCTACATGGTGATTTATCTACTTCATCTACAGCGTGTCTTTTTATGGTGTAGTCATTCAACCCGAAGGCTCTTACGCATTCGAGTGGGATGTGTAGTAGAGTGATGTTCATAATTAGTCCTAGAACCGTTCGTAGCTTTATGATTAATATTAATCGCGCCTCGGAGATAATTATTAATTATTAACTCTACCATTAGAACAACTCCGCCGGCGATCATCAGATTGTCTATGATTCCGTTTTAAATGCTATCTCGAGATCCATATAAATATAGCGCATTTTTATACATGCAGTATGAATCACTCGTATCGACTACATACGTAAGTTGTGACCTATGTATAATTTTAAAGTTATATATTCGTGGGCATTATACATTTTAATTGTAACAGATACTCAAGATTTATATATTTTCTAACGATATTCTGACCCAATTACAATGATACATATCATTGTCATGGCGGATCAGTCTGCTTGATCCATGCAATTGTGTATTATGAGTATACGTGACGTTGTAATCTGTAGACCAAGTAACGCAACTTCGAGCTGGTTCAGTAGTTGAATGGGTGACCACTACCGGTAAAATTTTCTGTGCGCGCTTCTATGCTTCGGAGGACACAAAGCCACCCGTCTTTCTTAACAATCGTAAGTTTAAAAATTCTCCAGTTACGAGGAGAAACCCACGCTCTGCTATGCACTACAGATGGATTAAGGCCATAATACTTTCCTAAGTTCAATTCTTCTTAATTGAGGTGAATTTTATTTTCGGGCTACCAAATAAATTAATTTACGTTTTGTTCATTCTTCAAAATGATAAAAATGCAGACACTAAACAATATCTAGATGTAAGCATGTGCCATTAAAATATGTAATATTGTACTGAATGGAAGAAAATGAAACTGATATAACTTACCATAATCCACACTAAGTAAAGTAAGTAAGTAAGTAAATTAAATAGAGACCAAACAACTACACTATATCAATATTTTAATTGTACAATGATGTATTTTAATTATGTAAATCAAAAGTAATATTTAAATTGAAAGGAATGAAATGATACTTTCATTCACAATGACATCATAAAATAACAAACATTAATAAAAAAAATATAAATCTTAGCTTCATTCAGTTTTGATGAAGCATCATCTTTCACGTCAAATGTCAAGTAGGCTTAATTCTCTTTGGAATTTATTAGTCAAATTATAATATGTACTTTTTGGAATAGATTAATGTGTTTTTATGTACTTTTGTTAGTATGGTAGATAAGTTGAACATAATAAAGCATGCTATTTTTACAGTTAATTTTATAACGATTATTATTAAGTCTTTCGGTTCTAACCAAAATAAGCACAATCCATAATCCAGTGTACCATTTTCAGAAACGAAGCGAGGAGAATTGCTAGTATACTGAATTGTAAACTAAAAAGTAAATTGTATTTAAGTTCTTTAAGTAAATATAATTAAGATTTTTTATCCGCCTATTGTATTGAACAAATGTAACGAATGCCGAGTATATGATATAAGTGTAAAAATAATACAATCATACAGAGTGACATTTTGTAAAAAAAATTGTAAAAAAAAAGTTTTTATTTTTAAGTCACAAGCGCTCGCATTGGGTTAAACTGCAATATCGGTTTCAGCAACTGTCGTTTTCGTTTCGGTGCACGCGTAACCGATAATCGAATTTTACGGTTATTGATGTTGTGAAAAAGTTGGTCGTTTGACTCAGCGAGCGTGCCGCTTGCCGCGTGCGTCTCGTGATTACACTCCTAAATATTGCGTTGTGCTTATATTTTGTTTGTGTTATTTTTGACATATCTTGTCCGTCAAACCATAATTATAAAGACTTAGTTCGGAAATAAATACTTTCTTATCACCTTTTACATGTCGTGATCTATCTTTGTAGGTTATGATTTACTATCTTGATAATATTGTTCCAATACTCGGTCGTTATTAATTTACGAGTTCGGCAAACGGCAAAGTTGTGCTGTTAATTATTTAAATGTAAATCATTTCAGTTTACAAATATAATTACTGTTATATATACATTGTTATATTTACTGAGAGACACTCAAAACGTTTGGTAATTCCTTGCTTTTTTATTAACAAAGTTATATTTTATGATTAAGGCTGTGTTGGTTGGTAGCTTAGTAATTTGTAACGCTTTATTTTATTCTAAAGCTTTACTTTTTTCGTGTCAAAATAGCTATAACTACTTAAAGCTCAAGTCAACTAAGATTCGAATGTACATTGTAAAGGAAACTTCAAGGTCTAATGGAATCTATTAGAAACTAAAGCGGTGATTTATTAATCCTTCGGGACCCCAAGTGCGGGTAATTGGTTAACTTTCGTATTTCTACAAGGATTCTTATGTTCGGATGTATCAATTTGAAGATTGACATTTGTATATTTTTAACATCAGTAGTACCATTAAAAGTAAAATAAACCGATATTAAATATCAAAAAAAATATCATTGCATTAAGCGGCCAACTTTAAATGTAAACTCATGGTTATTTTATTACAGCCAAAGCCTTGAACCATGACATTCTCAAACGAATATTAAGATGCAATATATAATAATTCATTAATTTTCATATAATTAAAAATATGTGAACGCTCGCTTATCAGGGCAAGTAGTATTAAAGTCCTGGGGTTGATGATGTATTAATTAAGCTTCGTAAATAAATAAGTTGTTAACTTTATATGATATGATAACGTCAGATATCCGTCTAAAAACGATCTAATTCTAATAAATCTAATCTTTACTTTTTCATTCTATGTTTTATTGTCGACATAGAAAAACAAGTCTGACATGTTGACCAAAGTTTCAAAGACCCTGTAATCTAATTGAAACGCTCTGGAATAAAACCACTATGATATTTTTTTATGAAACACAAAACGTTTTAAAAAATACATGTATAGGGCTTGCCAAATATAAAAATTATGTAATTGGTTTGTAAGAAAGTGTTGCATATAGGCAAGATTAAAAAAAAATGAGTAGAATATTTATATTGAAATTAAATTATTTTATTTATTAATTTTATAAAAATATAATTTCAGGAAATGTATCAGTTTTTTGCACAAAGTTCCTGGAAATTTCGGGTTTTGACTGGCATTACATTTATCGGGTTTTCCATATTCCATATTATGTTAAAAAATACGCTCAGTCATATTATACTTCTATAAATATATTGAGTATTGAAGTAGAAGATAATTAAGTATAAATATTATTATTATTGTTTAAATAAATCTTTATATTTAAATTGCTTCTTCTAATTTTTTTGCTTATAATAATTCAGACCTTGACTATAATCCCACTTCGCGTTGAGTAGCCATGTAGCCTTGGGCGGTAAAGAGCATTAACTTAGAAATCATTTATTCGCCTCTGCGTTGTAGTCATTCACACTAATTTTATAACGAGTTTTGGTTCTAATTCAAGACAAACACAAAAACATTACTCTTTACTAATTTCTTTAGTTTCTTTCTGATTATCTTGTTAATCAATTAATCTTCCTACCTCTTAAATTCATCCTTCTTAACTCAAAGTATCCCAGACATGTCTAAACATTTGTTAGTTAAGTTTCTCACATCCTTTTTGTCTGCTGCAGTCAAAACATTTATAGTGCATGTTTTAGAAAGTTCTGTTGGACGACACGCTTCTCTTTTTAGTTTACAAAATTATATTTGGTTCCACCTTACTGCCACATTTAAGTAATTAGATATTCCTTTACTTATATCTCTTTCATGTATACGAAATTTGACCGATTAGAGTTTAGGTTAGGTTAGATACTTTAACTAACGAGAAAGATTGAAAAAGGTGACAAATGTGGAATTATTGAGTTTTGTTCCGGAGCTCCTCAATTAGATACTGCTAATAGAGGAACAGTTAGAGTCCTTGTCTTTTAAGTATATATTTTTACTAGTATAGAAGTTATATATTTATTTGAATTTTACAGGTCATAGAAATGCCTCAAATTTAAGAATGAGACAATGAATCTTAATGTTACACGTATTATCTTTGCATTAAGAAAATTAAGTTAAGAGGTATTCTATACAATGTTTTTAAAATAAGTTTTCATTAGTGTTCAATATTTAATGTTTTTAAAATAAGTTTTCATTAGTGTTCAATATTTAAATGTCTTTAAAGGAGTAAATAACACTGCAGTTCATTTGCTTAAAAAACTCTATAGCGAGATTTTAATTTACGGGCAGCTGGTGCAACAGTTGCTAATGACGGTTATTCATCAAACTTAAACAAACAGTAGTTTGAAGTAAATTTCACGAATTACGACAATATCGTTATACCTGTTTGGCGTTAGAGGATTTCATTTTTGATAAGTCTGACGGAATGATTATTTATTTGTATGTTTAATTTCAGTAAATATTTAAAAATTCATAGATCTGAAGACGGAAAATTTAAAAATACATAAACTAAAGACATATGTTTCAAATTGAACACGGTCGGTTTATTTGTTGTGTTTACAAACAACAATAATAAATAAATTGGATCTGTTCCAAAATCTTATTTCAGGAATTGAATTGTTTGTTAGTTTCAGGTCAAAGTATCGTTACAGTTCATACAAGAATATCCACACTACTTAAATGTGTTTGATATAAAACAGTATGAATGTAACCATGCCACTAACGCTTATTTTATATCACGGTCTTACAATTTTGACGCTAAACATCTGCAAAGAAAAATAAATATATTGCTGTTCATTTTGCTAAAGAATAATACAAAATTTGTATTTTACAAAAACTTGTGGTGCAGTGTAGGGACGGTGGGTGACATTTTTTTTTTATGAAACCTCTTAATTTATCTACAAAGTCTCACTAGTATGGCGGAAATACACTCGCTCATTAGGCCGTACTCTAGTACCGAAAATAAGGGCAACCATCACTGTTTTCACGCTGGAAGCCATAAGCGTGTCCTCAATGGAATTCCAGCTAACGATAATGAGTAGATTGAAAGAAGTCGAATAACGACGCTCATTTTAATTTAAGTTCGAATCATTATTTTACAATCGGGGCATAAACACTACAAGATAAGTATGACGACTGTTTGACTGACTGTAAAAGGAGAGTCGAGTCGACTTTTATGGTACTCGAAAGGATGAAGACGAACATATTTGTATTACGACGAATGTACTCGACATAATTTATATACACTTGGTTACTCACTTAAATTTCACAGCCATTACACACACGTCACGTTCACGTTCATTCATCACATTAACTTCACAGCGATCAAGTGTAATTCTGTCATTTAGTAGATAGATCTTAGTTAACGTCATAATTATGCTCTATTATTTGATGCCATACTAATGTTGGTTTTCTAATTGTTACAGAAGTAATGCTGTTCTTGCTGTTCACTGTATCATGTGATAGACACATTCGTAAGTTTCCTAATTTTATAAGATTATTTCAGTAATTAGTAATTTATTCCTAATATGTATTTACCATATAACTGTTCAAATAAATCAATGTCGATTAATTTATAAGTAGCAAATGAGGTTGCACGGATCGAGCTGCACTTTTTTATACAAATATAATTTGAATTCTGTCCAAGTGGTTTCTTTTCCATCTTTCATTCATAAAGCATAAAGTGAGCGTATAGCCTACTCCGTATTTCCAAAGGTGTTGGATAACTAGTACTTCGAAGGTTTAATTAGAGCAAATCTTCCACTAGATAACGAGTTTAGAGTTATCAGATTATAGTTGTTGGATATGATCAAAGCCTACCTGATCCAAATTTTTTTATTCAATAATTTCATTACAGTTTTATTATAAGAATAACTAAATCTTGATTTTGTATTTCATCATGAACATCAATAAGTACCGAGTACGAAAACTGAACAAAATTATATGTACAGTAAACCATAAAATACGACTCAAAATTCATACGAATATTACATGTGAATAAATGAATAATTTTCCGCGTGGGCGTGGGTGGAGGTGGCACCTGCTCATTCATGAGGCGACGGGGGCACGGGCAGAGGCCCACGCCGGACATGATGAGATCGACTTATACAGAAGTTCAGCTACATATAAATAAACTGAACAATACCAATATTAGTAGTATTTTTGAACATAATGATTGACTCATGGCATAGTTTAGTAAAATTGAACTTTAGACGAACTGATATCTGACTTTCGTATGTACTAGAATCCGTATAAGGTAAAAAGTTTCATCATCTGAATAGTTCAGCTACAAAGCTAGAATTAAAAGATCTTCCGATATCTCCGTGAGATAAGAATCACAACATCAATAATGTCTATATGATAAATAGCAAAATACCAATTAAAAATAACAAGACAATATTACGCACATACCTAAAATTTAAATTATTAAAGAATTTAAGTCATACATAAAATTAGAAATAAATTACGTTAATTGGATACGAAGTAATCTGAAGCCAAAAGAATTTACTTCAAGATCATCTTCATTATCACTAATCCTGAATGAACGGATTATGCTATAGCACTTGTATAAAATGTAAGTGATGATGTCGCCCAAAACGTATATTAATAGAGTAACTATGTGAATAAACGACTTTTGAATATGATAAAAGTATGCTACAGAACCACTGCTCTAAAGATAAGTTAGTTGCGAGCAATGTCAAAGTAAAGATAATAAAATCATTTAAACTGTATTAAATCTGTCGGTCGTTGTAGGCGTTATCATTAAGATTAGTTTAACTACAGCAACAATACTCAGTCCAGCTTGTACTTGTTTGAACTCACTCGTGGTAACCACCTGGTCCACCCACGAGCATACAGCGTTGATAAACATGGCTCTGGGTTGTGTGACTTTCGATGTACCATCTGTATACAAATAATTACTTTTAATTCGATGAATAATCATTTCAAATATGATAAGTTCATTGAAGAACCCATAAGTAATTTTTAAGAGTGCGAATAATTAACATTCTTGTGGTTCAGTAACAATTCATTCAGTAAGATACTCCATCATAGTCGATATTACTTTGCATAAATTATTAGAATATCATCAATATCATAAAAAACGTTTATTCTTTTAGAACTTTCACGATTTTTTAAATTCTTATCTCAATTTTTTTATTAACAAATAAAAGTAATAGACATAAAATCTAGGCAGAATATTTAGAATATGAATTCCCTAAGAAGGTAAGGAAAGGTAAGTGAGGGGCCCAAAATATTTCGCATTTATTAATATTTGCATAAAAACAGATTTATAATATTTTCGAATACAAAGATTTGACATTTACATCATAGATTCTAGATAGATCTTCTTAATCAACTCGTTCTTGACCTATCGTACATATACACCTGTAAGTGACATATCACGCGTCACTGTACATACGAATATATATTTCCACTTGCGTAATCAATTCCTGATCTCATGTGACATGTTAATAGATATCGGTGGCTTAACATATTAAAATAAGTTCAGACATTGTCAGTGTTCAAACTGGATCTTAGTTATGAGCGACCGAAATATTGGATGTTTGAATTTTGAGTTTTGAAATTCTAAATTTTGATAGTGTTTAGCTCGCAAAATAATATTGGTCGGTACTTCATCCGACTGACTATTTTCTCAGTAATTGGTATCGTTACATTTATTAAAAATGCATCCCCGTAAATTAATTATTCATTTTAATTACACAGACGTTATTAATACATGCTTGCATTATTTTCCAATTAGTTTTTTTTTATTATGACCTGAAAAAATTACACAAAATATAAACTTACACTTATAATATTATTTGTATACGCCAATTTATTCATTTCGAGATCTTTGCCAAGGTAACAGTAACAGGAAATTCCACTGACATTTGTTGTCGCGACGGTCTCAAAAAAAAACATCAACTTTAATTAACTTAATGGCAAAGAATATGTTTAAAATAGTGTGTGTCACGGAATATCCGACAGAAGCAAAGTTATGCATATTTGTGGAAGTAAGTTGCAGTGAACATAGTAGATATATATTATATTAATTCAATATTTGTTATTTGTTAAATTTAATTTATTATCCCATAAAAAATCAGGTATACCTAATAATACTGCTGAATGGCTAGGCAACAATGGCTACCATGTCTGTCTTCAACTACAGCCAGTGCATTAATTCTCGTTTTTAAAATTTTAGAGAATCCTCTAGCGAAGGACTGCTAAGTATATTTTTTTTCATTTTACGCATGTATCTATTTTTATATGATAGTCAGTGTTTTTCTGAGATGACTCCCAGGCAGTGGTTGCCAAAAAATGCAGTAATACCTTCGATTCTAAGATGTTTATAAGAATAACGAAAATAAAAATATGTGATAATCATCACTACCCATTTGTCTCATATCGTACTGTATCGTATTTTGTGTGATATATTTTAGTCACATTTGCTTGATACGCACAATGTAGCGCCACAAAAAAATTTCATGCATATGAATGCTTTATTTATAAAAATCGCTATTCAGAACCGCTCTTTCGAAAAGTTCTTTTAATTCTAGCTTTGTAGCTGAACTATTCAGATGATAAGTAACGAAAATTCATTCGTAATTCATTCATAATATATACTTCAACCGATTTCTTACGACATTCTAATTAAACATACTATTATTATTATTATTATTTTATTCCTTAGCGTCCAAAAATATTCCAAACTATTATACTATTCCTATTTGATAAACGTTACAAACTTTTATTTCATACTTCTCTAAATACCGCGGCGTATCAAATCATCGCCTTATAAAATTAATTCAAAACAGGCCACGTTTTAAGGGAAAGTGTACGTGAACCCTTTTCATAAATACGCAAAACCTATCGTACATTAAATATACAGTATTGTAAACCTGTCATAAGACACTTTAAATTCTATAACATTATAATCCCTTGTATTCTAAAGGATTTTTTGTATATTAAAGGGGTAAATATATTATTAAGGTGTTTTCAAAATAGATATCTAAGAGTCGAAATAAACATTCGTATCCTCAGATATTCAGTTTTAAACTCACGTTTAGTGGACGTTTAGATCTACAAATATTGAAAAAATCCTCAAATAAAAATGTTTCTTGTTTTTTTTCTATTCGTGCAATGAATTATCGAGTATGTTTAGTAGTTGTTCAGAACTTTAGAAGTCGATTATGGAAGCAATCGGTATTCTAATATTAAAAACCCGTCATATATGTAATGAGATGTTCTTTTTATTTCAATATTTTATAGTAGCATTGATCACTTCAGTCCAGCCTGCCTATTGTCGATACCAAGGTCCAAAAAATTGATCACATTAAAAAAACACTCATTGAACTTTCAATTCACGAACCATTTTGTCAAGGCACAAATATATAAGTTCCTCGAACGCCTAGCCTGCTCTGTCATTCACTCGAGTTCATTGTTTAACAGATTTAATCCACTTACTTGTCTTTTATCTTCGGAGAACGCACTCCACTTGATGTATGCCACGAAGCAACCGCTTGAACATGTTCACAAGCTTACCAAACGACAGTGGTAAACAATATATGATCATGACGTGTGATTTATAAAGAATAAGATAACGTGGGAATAAATTAGTTACCATAAACCATCCGTTATAGGAAAATTAAAAACACCGAATACTAAAACCATAAAACATAATTGAATAGATTATTACAAACGTGGGAGTCGGAAACATTACCGGTTATGCATTTAGAAGGTAAATCAAAGATTATTCAGAGTCGCGACCATATTTGGACTGTCATTACAAACCATAGCTGTCCCACACCTGAACTCGGGGTCTCGTTTTACAATGTCAGTGGTAAAGGTAATCTATCAGTGTCCGAGTGTAGATTAGCAGTCTCGCACACCTTTGTGATAATTTTGGAGAAGTAGGTGTATGGTAATATAGCATTTAGGTATATAGTTTTCAGAAGATGTGTCATTACCAAATTTGTAACACGCACATGATTAAAAAAATCGATCAGTTCATTAATTTATTACCTCAACACATAAGTCGTATAGTTTTTTGGAAAATTTAAGCCTTTACTTTTGTGATTGTAAATTTTGGGATCAAATTTTAGTGGATCGTTAAAAAAAAAAACATAATGTGAGTGCTGAATATTGTTTATGTCAACCACATGTACACATCATTGACACAACACACACACACACACACACATGCCACAACAACGATTTTCCAGCTATGTTTCCTTTACGCAGATCTTTGAATTCATCTCACGACTCCACTAACTCCTGAAACCATTAATATTATAAATACTAATCTTATTTTTATCTAAGGACGTTGTATAAACTAAATGTTAATACGAAGAGTTTAAACGGATAACTCCCTCAAGTGACCTTGTCAAATATACGGGATCAATGAGAAAGTAATTTTAGCAATATTCTAGTCCTCAGTAAATAGTGATGACAATTTTTGATTGCAACATAAAATAAAGTCAGTTCTATTGAATACAAAATAATTAATTTGCACGGCGTACATGTGTCAACGCACAAAATCACCTTTAAAAAATAACCATAATTTCAACCACGATGTATAAAGAATAATGATTAATTTATAATAATAATTGCCATATTTATATAAATTTGTCGATTAATCCGCATAAGACGTTACGTTACTCTGAGGTTACACAATGATTTATTATGAGTTTGATTCAGGAATTATTTATTAGAAGCAATGCAAAAGTCAAAGCGCAAAAGGCGCGCGCCGGTGCCGGTTTATTCCAGTTGATTGATGTATGTTCAATTGAGATAAGTAACTACATAATTAGTTAGAACGTTTCCACGTGCGCTGCGAAATGATACGGAATGCTGCAATTTCAAGGCGAGCTGCTGACATCATGGTATCGGAAAACACTGCATTCTAAACCAGCGCGCCGTGGAAACGGCTTTAAATTATTGGCTGGCGTAAGAGCAGAGCAGACTAATCGGCGGCGGCGTGAATTAGCCATAGAAAATACTGTACAGACGCTTAATATTACCGCATTCATCGCTATTACTAATCAATATTTTCGAATAGTTCCAAGTATAATATAAATATATAAAAAAATAATTGATTTAAAATAATTATGTTAAAAATAAATGTGGTAAATACATATTTAGAATTCGAAAAAACTTTACAATTATTAAGTGATGCGCAAAATATTAATGAAAATTGTGAACATATGTAGTTATTTCTGTTTGTAAATAGCCTTACTTTTAGTGCTTAAATTAAATTAATTACCTAATTGAAAACTTACATATCTGCTGTCAAATATATTTAATATACAAGGTGCCTCTACTTGTTAATAACAAGTACATACATACATACAGAGCACTGCACATAAAACTCCCGTTGTTCTGAGTAATGCTATTGTCCCGTAATAGACCAGATGGGCCACGTGATGATGAGCGGTCATCGCCGCTGCAACGAAGCAAGTTCGTCACCGTCGCATTGTTAACTAAACAACTCTCACGTTAACTACGTCTACAATATTCACGGTTTGTGGTAAAAGGAGCCTAGCGACTACCGGTAATAACGGAGACTTCCCTTAATCTGACTATCTTAGAGTCGAAGATAGACGACACGCTTTATATCCCATGCATTTTTGTGATATTTCTATAACATCTATATCTTTTAGTGATATATTCATAAGCTAATATTTTAGTGCGAATTTTCTCAGTTCGTGTGTATGTGGAGGGTACTTTCCGGTATCATTTAAACCGACGTCTATGGAAAATATTCTATTATTATTTTAAGGGTACTATAAGGATAGCCAGAAGAAACACTGAGTCGAGCACACTTATTTATTATTGTATTTCAACACTTTACCGAACTTACCGTCTGACAGCAAGCTTCTTCTTATATACCCTCAGTATCTGGCATTCTTGCCCCCTCTCAGACGTGTAGTGCTGCTATTTGGAAATGATTTCCTTACAGTACATTATTTCATATATAGCATAACACGGATCGGGCCGTTAGTAATATAGTAGTATAAATAGATTTCATTTAGATGTTTAAAAATCAAAAAACTTCACTGTCAGCCAATCTATGCCATCATTTAATGTGTTCTAATATATTATGCCCATACAAGTATACCATAAAATTAGAATTAAAACCCGATTAGGTAATTGGGAAACCGTGTCGAGCTCGTGTCTCTTGTCGCGTCACCGCTCAGTTCCGAATGAGAAATCAAGAGTGGAGGCCAACCGCGCCCAAATGTCAGAATTACCATTCATATTGTTACCTGTTCCCAGAACCAGAACATCGTTTGACCTCGATATATAACTTAATAAGAGTAAAATTAGTTAAGTAATAAAGTATGAGAATTGTTAGAACACAATTCGACAAATAATTATTTGTATGTCACAACTGTCAGCCATAGGCTTTACATTTGATTCCTTACAAAATTAAGGACTGCGTTATAAGTTTGTATCAGACATCACCCGTTCAAACTATGAATTAACGTTCCTCCATCGAACACTTCGACTTGGGCCGGGTATCCTTACGTAGCGATCGTATCGCCTATACGGAAAACGCGGTTTGCGTTATCATTTATTGTGCGCACTGCAAAAGACTGGAATAAGGAATATTCACGCCTATAAGAATGAGTGTGATAAGTTGTAAGGGGCTTTCCCTCTAACAATCACCATCAGTTGGCATTACTGTCAAACATCAACTTAAGTAAAAAAATACATTTCTTAGGTTGCCAGTACCAGAACATTGTACAACCTAGACATATTTAATCAATACCTTCACATTTGTGTCTGTACGAGGACTTTGCCTTAAAGGTTTGTACAAGACTGTACGAAACATCACCCATTCCAAGTTCGAATAAGCATTAATATTTATACCTGTATTCAAAAGTAAATTCATCGCTCGGTCTCGATATATACATTAGTCAAGAGATACGCACTTGCTTGTTACTGCTTGAATTGAGAGTGCCTGTAAAATTATACTAATTTTATATTATATACCACCGTATTATATCAGTAATCGTAAATCCTATGGATTACAAATCTGCAAATGTTTTACTTAATTTTTCAGGTATAAAAATTATATAACAAGTATATCTAGACACGGACTAGATTACAAATTTATATATATATTTCCCTCTACAATTTATAGTCAATATTTTATTTAGTTGTAAACAAAATTAAATTTAAAATTCGTATCCTACAACAAAATGCTGTAATAGCAAGAAGAAAAATTCTTTCTCTTACTAAGTTGATTTATGTCTCAGTTTATGAACCGAAAAAATAAAAGGAGTTCGAATCGGTTTTGATGTTTTGTGTCTCAAACAGTTCGTTTTCCTATTCAAGTCTTTAGGTCTTCAAAATTAACTACAAAGAAAAGGAGACATATTACGATCTATTTACGTTTTATTATTAGTATTGGATTCAATTTAAATAAAATAAATGTTTTATTTACGCCTAAAAAAAGAAAAATTCTAAACAAGTTAATAATAACATTTATAGCAATCATAGATCACGCGTCGTATTCAATGGTCGTAAAACCCCACTTCTATTTGACGTCATAGTTTTGTTATGACTCCGTTAAGCATCTCTCTGTTATTATTAGAAGTCTTTTATAACCGGCCATAACATAAAATGCTTATAAGCGACGCAGGTATATAAAACGTAGCTATATAAAAGAAAAAACGGCTTTCATCTATCCGCCACTAATATAATATAGCTATAAAATACTTTTGCAATTTTAGATGGTATCCTCGTTTTATCTTTCTCTGTAATTATTCTGCACTAATAGACTGTCTTTATGTTTCTGAATACTGCGGAACACGAATTTCCCCTCATAATTATAATGGCTAGAGCATATATTAAATAAAATTAAATATTCCTAAATACATACATACATGCTATATGTATAAGAAATTGGACCTAATGGACTAATAAAATGCATTCAATTTCCTTCGTTTTCCATCAGAAAAAGTACCTATTGGTCCTATTCCTTATTCATCCAATGGTTATTTTTAAACCTGTTTAAGATATCGGCACGTGTGTGCACCGGCTGTCTGGTACCTGCAGGCTTATCGGGAGACCAGTGACCTGTTGTGACCTATTATGCGAGTACATCTGACATTGTACCGAAGGCAAACAAAAAAGACACAGCTGACACACTTTATTGCAGGCTTAAAACCCACATGCCGATGGGATACCCACGCTGTTAGGAATTAGATGGATCGTCCAAAAATAACCATTATTTTTTAAAGAATGATGAAATAATTAAATACATCCCGTTGTTTGCCTGGTTTCGTGTCTGGTATGTCTTTTTTGCACTGTAAGAGATATTCATGAGTTGCGATAGCTAAGTAACATCAAATGGACTGGTGATGATAAATAAAAGTACCGAGGAATGGGTTTCAGAGAGCGAAACCTACGACAAGTAATTCGCATATAAAGTAAATTGCCTCAAGCAACTTTATTTTTGAGTATGTATGCAATGTGGAAACTTCGCAGATCTCAAGACTGACAATAAATCTGTAACTGGCCTCAAATAGTGCTGTGTCTGTATTTGAGAATGGACTACAAGTTGCATTTGTTACCTCAATATTAATAGAAACGAAACATTAATTTCTAGATTGTGACATTTTTTCAATTAATAACAGACAAACATAAACATTCACTATACCAAAAGCGTCACTAACACAAAGAAAACGGTAACATGAAAACAGGAGGGCCCGCTTATGATACTGTTCGGCACTGCAATCGAAACGTAAAAACAAAACAGGAGTTAAAAATTCCCCACCAATACACATAAATAACGATGAAAATAAACAGCATGGCAGCTAGCAATGCAAGTAAAAATCCCTACCGCAATGCATGAGTACCTACAACCACCACTGCGTGGTGTAAATATCGGTAATGCAAAATAAAGAAGCACCGGCCACCACTGCTTCATTATTAAAAGTTACGCAGTTATCAAGCAAGATAATAATAATTAAAATTATCAAGTAGAATACACCACGGCGAAGGTCTGGACTTAAAGATGGATAGTTCCTTACATCGCAGAAATGGCTTTATCCCATTTGTTGTAAGTTGCTTTATGGCTCTCTTGTGGTAGATGCACGTATACATATAAACATATATCGTATCGTCCACCTCGGATGGGTATGGAAGCTTTGTTTAATATGCCGTGACAGCGCGAGCTCGGATTAAAAGCGTTAATATTTAAATTTACATTTTCACGCTTTGCTGTGTTAATACGGATTTCATAGTAACTAATGAATCAAGTTCAACCCTACTTACAGCATTATTCATATACGATTATAAATAAATATATTTTAATACAGTTTATCTTATTTGTATAAAGAAAAACTGAATATTTTAAATAAGATTTTTGTAAAGATTTTAAAGTGAGATATTTGAAATCATAGTACGGCGGTAAAAGCTTAAATAATTGTTTTTTTTACACAGAATTTAAGTGCACTAGAGTGACATGAGATCTATAGATAGTTATATAATGGTATACTTATTAAGTTATATTAATGATCGTATCGTTCAATGATTAGGATACCCATTGTTTTTTAAATCTATAGATCTTTTTTATATTGTATATAATTATGTGAAGCAATTCTACATTGAATAAGCACGTACACTCTGATAGAGTAAAATACTCTACGCGTTCTGAATACTCGAATCAAATTTCTTTCAAACTTTTATGAAGGCAATTTTTAGAGTATCTCTGATAATTTTATCCAAAATTCAGTAACTCTAAAATAATAATTGGAAGCCTACGTCTATATTCGCATACTAAATTTGGAGTGGTAATATACTTTTCAATCTGAATGAATATTACTATTAATTTTATTCTCAATCGCATCTTAGTAAATTTAGCATTCAAATATTTTCCTTCGTTAAGGCTTTTTAGTGCCTACAGTGAAAATAATTTATGCAAGGAAATATTTTATAAATGAATATTAAAATACTTCGCACATTTTTAAACTTAATTTGTCTAGGTATCAAATCAAAACATAATTAATCAATAAATACGAGTAATTTCATTTTTAAACAAAATTCCTATATTTTCTATATAATTGTTATTTATTAGTGTCACTTATATCATATAAATTTAAAATTACATATTTTAAATCTTTATTCATTAAAAACGATTTTGATATATCGATCTGTTTCAAGTGATTTAATAGCATGAAATATATTTTGTTTATCAGTTTCAAAAAGTTAAAATTAAGACAAAAATTTTAAAAGAAATTTTAGAATTTTAAAAGTATAGAATATGAATTGTATCCATTGTCCAAGGATATATGTAACACCAAAGACCAATTAACCAGTAGGTCGTTAAGAGTCTGTAATATTCTAATTCCGACCGTACTTGTACAATAGCAGGGTTCATTATCCGCCTGGTTTGCTACCACACTCCTAAAATCAAGTATGAAATGTCTGATTGTATCTCGGTTATATAGTCAGAGAATCAGTTAATAAGCTGGTTCTCGGCTAGCAACGTATCAGTGACAGTGTTACGAATACTCATAGGTGATGGTGACCAAATACCACATTTGTCATGATACATCTGTCCGACACAAATAAAGTACCTATTTAAAAATTATAAACATATCTTTGCAGCGGGACACAGGCACGTCAAACATTTACTTACTAGTTTTTACATTTACCGTTTGTTGGTAATAACCCATTTACCATTAGACAACATTAAACGCGAGCCTGCATTCCTGGCTTGGTTTTTGCACAGTGTAATTAACGCAAAGCCAGAGGGCGGCACGAGCGGGGTGCGGACGACCGTTACCCGTCACCGTTACTACAGTATAATTACAAGCAATTCAGTTAATACCCGATTAGATACCAGTATAATTGATCTAGTGAACTGTATTGCAAATTTTCTAGCAACGTATCCTGTTCGCTATATGTTGAGTGTATAGCTGTAAAGCTGTGTGTTTATTCTGTTATAATAAAACACCTATAGTGCATGCACTAGACTATACATTGTCTCATGTATACCGGTAGAGAAGGTACCTGTTATCTGGTCAGTATAGAGGGAGTAGTCATCTAGCGGGGAGCGGGGAGTGTTACGATGAACAATAATTGCATGTAATAGTGACGGTGTGTTTAATATTTCCCAGCGTTTTTTTTAAATGAAGGACATAAGTAACACCTGATATAATTACATCCAAATATGTTATTATTTTTTTCCTTTCTATTGATCTCCAATATTCACTTTTCACTTTCGCCAACGTCATAAAACATCTAAGCATCTTAATATTTTACTTCATTTCTATCTCTGACAGGTCTGTATCTTTGTATTTACCATACATTGAATACTGTCTCTAATATACTGACTTAACCTTAACAGTGTTATTAGACTTTTAACAGACCTAGCGTTAGATTATAATAAAGATGCTCGTGCAATTCACACACGGTAGAAGTAAAACTTCCAGAGACATTATTTGAAAAAAAGCGAAATAAATTCAAAGTACCAGTAATAGAATAATTGTATGGTATATATTTTGACATTGGAAATGTCTTTTCGTTCGCTCCAGTGTAGGCTCCGATTTCACGAAAAAGAGCGATCTCCTTATATGTCGGGAGTTGTGAAGATATGATATTCAAAGAAGACTCAAAAGACGCGTATTTACGAGAACTGTCTGTAGGTGCAAAAAGAATTATACGAGCAAGTCAAAAATGAAAAATGGTGAAGTGGCCGAAATAGTGAAAAAAAACCCAAATTTTTGATTTTGGCGCTCGATATATTTTGAAAACGAAGAATGATATCAAAAATTTGAGAAAAATGTCTGTCGACAATTTAGTTAGCTACAATTTGAGCCTAAAACAAAGATGATCGAATCAATGGTTTGGCCTGTAGCCTAACCTTTTTGAAAAAAAGTCAAAAATACAATTTGGAAATTTTGCAATTTATTTATTCACAGACGTTATGGCGAGTATACTTATGTTAATCTAAGAATACAATAATTATCATTGAACGTTGTAGTGTTATTTTGTAACCTTTTCCTTATCCCGACTTTCTCGTCGTTTAGCGACAATATTTTTTCTAATTCCGTAGATTAATTTCCAATGTGCTCGATAGTCGTGTGAGGCACGAATTCTGTGATTTTTTTCTAACGATATTCACGCCAATTTACCGAATTCATTTTCGGCATGCTGAAGGTTTTATTCAAGTGATAAAAATATTATTAAAATAATAAAAATATAGATAATAGTGAATAGTAAACCACGCTACCACCAAGACAGCTTTGGCTAAGGCTTCAAAATACGCATGCACACACATACGTACTGACACACAAATAGACTCTATAGACATAATGAGTTTGTCTCTTTTATTGTCACTTTTCATTTCATGTAGTGTAAATCACAATGGTACTTAAGAATTGTCACTTCAAAAATGTAGTAAGAATTAATTAAATAAGTATAAATGTTGATTAACTGTTTCGTACATTTATTCAGATCAACAGCAATTTAACATTGGGAACAAGTGTATAAAATATGTACCAGTCGAAACGGCTATGAATTTATGATTAAATTACTCAAAACCGCAATTTGTGACCTTGGAAATAACTGATTCGATAAGTTTATAGCCGTTTCATCCATATGCTCGTTTTATACAGATTTATATATTTGATATACTTATATAGTCAGAGATATCAGTTTGTTCTAATTCGTATGCAGAGTTATATTTCTATAAATTTTGGCTTGAAGGTGATCGTAAAGTTAAGAATATAGAAATAAATAAAGAAAACACATTTATATCGCCATAATAACTTGAAGTAATCAACTAATACCTTATAAATTCTAAGGCACAGATCATAAAATAGGACTGCACTCAGACTATGCTAAGGAACGGCCAAAAACCACAACTACTGGTTTTCAGCACAGCTTCCTTTTTTCCACGTAGTTTTACAAATGAAATCAACGCTACCAATTCACACATATAAATATAAAAATAGTTTCGCACAACATTAGGTGTAAGAGATTTGAACCGCAAAGACTCATTCTTTGGCTAGATTTCATTCTTGCTTAACCTGTTATATTTCTTCGCCGTTAATATAGATACATGAATGATTTTCAAATTTTTTTTTTTCACTTATTTCTAGTTACCTATTATCATATAATTCATCTGTCTAGGGTTAAGTTAAGATAAGGACAAGTGTTTTACTCTTTAACTAATTGTTAATACGATGTGGATCTGCATTCAGTTTTTCAGTAACAGTCTTCATTTCTGATATTGTAAAATATGTGGACACTTGCAGATCTTCAGCGCATAGATTATATTAACAATTTATATTTAGTTCACGATATCTTCACTATAAGGAATAAAAAGCAGTGGACCAAGTATAAAACCCTGTGCCACTCCCCTTTTTATTGCTTTCTTTGGCGAGCATTGAATGAAATCCTTTATTACTCTGATACAGTACTACACATTGTGATCGATATCGTAAGTAGCTATCAAGCCATTTAATTGCTTCCACATGAAAACGATAGTACGAAAGCTTTAATAGGAGTAGGGATATACTAAAACGATCAAATGCCCCTGGGCCTGTGCAGTCGAGAAGTACCAATGTCGTACTTTCCATTGCGTTATGGGCTGTTAGGAAATACGCTATATATATTTTATGTTATGATGAGTTTATTTACGACTCTCAGCTGTTACAATCTACTTAGAGTAGTTATTCTGCCATACTGACTTTCCGAAACAGTAGTAGACAAAATGCCTAAATGGGTTTATTTTGGAAAGGATTAAAATTTATGAGACATTTATATTTTAAGAAACAATAAAGAAAGCGGTTACTCGATAAGAACTTAATATTATCCATTTCCGCTAATCGATTCAACTGCGTTAATATACATCTACCTTAAATCATGCTTAAAAATGTAAACTAAATCTTAAAAGATTAGCTCGACTCAAAACTAAACTATGATCGTATGCACGTATAAGATATGCTTATACTCAAAGAGATTGTATGATCTGTAATACAGGAATAACTGCGCAATTTCAAGGGCATTGTATTTGTAGCGTTCTTCTAGGGTTCCCATTTCTTACTCGTATCGTGTTACATTAGTGCTTACCATCATTATAGCATTATTACGCTGTTCATATACTAATGCTGTATCATGTAGTAATCACGTATCTTAAACATTGATGGAAATTAAGTGTATTCCTTGTCATACATAATTTTATATAAGGTTTATGGCGCATTTTTTACTATGTTACTTCCAACATATTGATAGATTAATAAAATTATTGAATACCAAATATGCTTTTAATAACACCAATGTTAGCTATGATATTTCGACTTCATTGATACGATCGCGGTTTTATTGAAATGCATGATAATAAAACAACAAACGTTACTACGGCAACAATACGTGTGTACATGCTTCATTAAATTTTTTTAGCAGTCGTAGTAGGTGGTCGTTGTTAGACAAAAAATCCTACTATCCTACTTTACAGGGGCACCGTACCGTTGGCGATAAATAGATACAAAATTGACCATCCTCCACTTTGTATCGATTTTGTTTCTAAGCGATAAAATTGTCATCGTTAAGATTTTTAAATTTTGCCAGTATTATTAAAAAAATTCTATCATTAATGTTATTTGCAACTATTGGATAAGTAACCCTGTCTGCCGCCCGCCCGCGTGGGCGGACCGCATCGAGCCGATTTAACGCGCGTTAAAACAACGATAACTGAACGTATACAGCTATAATGTACATAATCTATGCTTTGACGTAGTTCCTCTGACATTTCGCGTCTAGCTGTTTATTAGTACTAAGTGGTGATTTCACGGCTTACATAAGTAATCGCGTTGATCCGCTCTAGCTGGTTATTACCCATTACTTAAGGCTTTATGTACCTTCATTCTTGTTATGAAACAGTACACATAATGTCAATTCAGTTACTTAAACATAGTAAAACAAATCAAGGAACAGTTAAAACAATATACAATACAAAAAAACTAATCGAACGTTAAC
>DWPT01000079.1:0-33045 GCA_018251895.1 Agathymus mariae mariae
AGTACCAACGGGCAACTCACGTATCAACTTAGGAATCTTATTGTAAAAACGAATTCCAAGCCCCATAAAAGAACGCTGAACCTTTTAAAGACTATATGAAGACGTAACCAAATTATGCATATTTCTTGTGTGATGATTGTGTGTATTCTGCATGTACATATATTTTTTTTTATTAAATACTTAATTAAAATTGACTGGCTACGGTGAGTACATCCGTTTCTTTAATTTTTTCTCTTGAATACTCACGTGACTTTAGTCTGTGTATAGTTTTGTTTGTTTACTTGATATTCACAAAATTGACCCCTTCTTTAGAATACCCCTAAATTAGGATTCCGTGGTACACGTTGAACATACACAATTAAGATAAACTCATGAACCAACAGCTGCCTACCTGTTACAGAAATATATGTATGTCACGGTTATCAAATCTGGAGGTCTTTGCTCAACAAGTACGACCACCACTGTCCACTAACAAACAGAGTGATTCATTAATTAAATAATTATATTAAATAAACTGTTGAACGGAAAAAAAAATGCAATTTATTCAATTGCCATCGGAGCATGCCATAGAGCACTCCACGAGCAAATGTCATATAGTTTTTACGAGTCATTTCTGAGAAGCATTTGTGTCGTTTTGTTAGATAATATTCAAAATTACGAGTATGTTAAAAAAATAGCATCTTTGAATCGTTTAAAGTATAGGTAATGCTGTGTTAGAACACAAATGGAGAAAGGATATAAATTAAATTTTACTTCCAAATTCAGTAAGGTTTACAAGGTTTATTTTAGGTTTTGTTGAGCAGTGTATATGATAATAATCAAAGTAGATTTGAAGGCCGTATCTATTTCTCGTATTCTACAGTACTTATGAAATGGCGAGTCATACTCAACGGGTACAAACTTATTTTGTTTTTTCCGGAATACTCCACATTGGACATTGTTCGTAGACATCCTACATTATTTTTTGCAAATCGTAGCCGCAGTTCGAGGATCATTCTTCCCCTATGGTTTATCTGATTAGCACTTCATTTATTTAAAATTGACACGTCAGTCCCGAAAAATAAAATCTTATGAGCTATTAAAAATTACCTTAGATAGAGAGAAATGAGAAAAGTACAGTTTTATATTACAGAAGCAACAAAGAGCAATAACAGAGCGCAGGGCGAATTATTAAAATGCGTTCAAGATGCTACGTAACTGTTTTATACGAGTTTCTTACTGTTAACAGCAAAAATCCATCGTAGAACGCCTACGGTGCAACGTTGTATCCATTTGTGCACACGAAGAATTTTTACACACGCGATCAAACTTATCTTGTCTATGTATAGCTTATGATGAGCCTTAAGTAGATAGAAACGAGTGAGTTGAATATTTTTCATTGCACTTGCGTAATAGACTGGGTATCCACAATAGAGTTCAGAAGGACGCATTTGAAAATATAATGAAGAACTTTGGCACATCTTTTCGATATGTATTCCTTTGTCGTTAAAGGTCCGGTGTGGACGCCTCTCAGTAACTCGTAAGCTAAGTATGGAGTTCCCTATTGAGGCTATCATTACCTGACACAACAAATCACTCTTAAAACAATCTAATAAATCGAGAGTGACAGTGTTACAAATAATCTATTGGAGTGCGAGTAAAAGTTATATCATATTGCTTGTATGGAGTTTCTTCAATTAAATTTTAGTACGTATATTGTACACGTGTGTACTACACGTATATTTTCGTTTCAAATCCAACAGTCAAATGTTAAAATTCTAAACTTCGAATAAATACTAATAACTGGTAAAACTTTTCAATGTAATTTTCACAATGGTCTTAGTAGACGAATAACATCCAAGCGCATACATTTTTTGCTTGAAATAATTTTATTGAATTATTGAACACTTAACCCAGGTAATTTTACTTAGATCAGCGTTTTTCATTGATTTAACAAAGTTGATATGGCACGAGACGGCCAATTAACACGCACGCGACGCGAAGCACGCCTGTACTACCTCCTTACCCTTCATTAGACAGCATGACTTATGGCTTCATACGATAATCTTTAGTAACACGGTAACAAGTTTGTATTGCTTGCGAACTTAGATTAATGAAACCAAAGTCAGTATTCTTACAATTTTGACGCAGACTGACTGGAAGAAAGCTACATATTTTTTTGCCGAGAAGAGTGACATTGTTACATAATGTTCGACTTCATAGTCGAGCCGTTTCAACGAGTAATTAATTCCAAACACGCAGACTACAAAAATATAATCTGAACAAAGCTACAACCCTTTACAGCGTTGGACACAAAAATTAACCAAATTACATTTAGCAAAGCAAATCGCTCCAAAAGAAAGGGCTACTGAAATAATTGTCTACTTTACTCTGGCAGAAATAGAATTACAATCTAAATTAATTACGCTTTTAAAGCGTCCGTTATTCTTAATTAGTTTCTGCACCGCAGCGGAAGCTCTCGCCCGCCTCGCGTTCTCTTAATGAAGGGTAGTTTCAAATCAGTGCGTTTGATCAACTCTGTGCAGTCTTAATTACGGCACCCGTTCCGCGCGGGACAATCCGGTTATTTATGACTACATAAGCTTGATTATTCTTTAATGAATACTTGTTTTAAAACGTTTAATTAAGTTTTATGGCGACAGGGCCGCTCAGACGGCGTCCCGCCGCTCCGCCGGCCGCGAGCTAATTGGATCGGGTTGACGCACCGCACCCCCCACCCCTCCAACCTTCACCCCGCTCCTAATTGTATGAAATTGCTAATTGGAAAATTTTATAAACGCGGCCGCCCGCAAGCCAACGCCACTGGCCGAGAGGTCGCCAAAAAATTAGTTCAGCGGGTCAAGCTGCTTAAAAAGCTTAGCAACTATAGCATCTTAATATTTCGCATTATTTATTTATAGTTTTAACCACGTGTTGTGGAAACATTGTTTTCCTTGTTGTAAAATGTAACGTAACAATTGTAAGAACCTAGGATTGCCTGCTTATAATACATTAATTTTCAAATGACTCAGTCGTCTAAAATTTTACTAAAAACTCACAACTCAATACATTTTGTAGCAATGTTTCTTTATTATAATTGAATTCCGCAATAATTCAGTGCATAATTATTAATGAAAAGTTTAATTTTCACAAAAGTTCGTTGTCTTAATTAATAATTATTATTTTATTAATTTTTATGGTAGATATTCAATAAAACAACGATATCCATTTTGCTGCAGGGCGTGTTGTTGTGGTGGTCAGCGCGAGCGGTCCCCGCTCCAACCGTCAAGCTGGCAGCGAGCGCGTTGAGCATGAACCCGCACTACCACGGGTACGCGGAGCTGAGCTCACCGCACCCGCCCTCGCCGGAGGCCGCCTTCGCCGCCAACGGCCACGACTACCCCCATAACAACAACAACCCGGCGTTGAAGGAATGCGCGGGCTGCGGCGGCAAGATCGTCGAGAGGTTCCTCCTCCACGCGCTGGACAGATACTGGCACCACGGGTGCCTCAAATGCACGTGCTGCGGGCAAGCGCTCGCCGACATGGGCCGCTCCTTCTACTTCAAAGGCGGAATGATTCTATGCAAAAGCGACTACACAAGGTCAGTTCTCATTAAAGTATTTTAGTTAATAATAGAGACAAACAGCATGTAGCCCGTCTCATGATAAGTATTTGTTGTTATTATCAATAAAACCGTATAATCTATACACAACACTTCAATAAATAATGTAATAACACGCCCTCGCATCGCTTCAGAAAACGTGTCTTACGTTTAGAAATAGCGTCCGCACTGTTTTCGGAATCGGTTTTTATTACTTCTATGAATCAGACATATATTATTATATTCTATAGGTACTAATAATACATTGTAACGGAGACAAGTTTGTACAATTTTTTTTTGAAAATGATAATGTAGATATACTTTATTATCGATGTAGAAGTTAAAACTTATTATTATTTTAAGTTTTAGTCCGTCCGTCGGTCTGACCACTGAACAGATTTGGATGATACGTAACAAATTAGTAACTTATATTATGGGTCAGTATCTAGGATACTTTTAATTCTTGTCAGTATTTTATTTACTGCCCTTTAGAATGAATGCCCTTTAGAACAAATCCGTTTCCCAGGATGTAAAATATCCGTATTTATGGACCCATAACATTAGTTACTTATTTATTATATGTAATATGATACTTATCATACCTATTGGTTTAGTTGGTTTTCCAAAAAAATATTTAATGTACAGCTTCGGTTAGTATTTTAATTATTATTTAGAGTATATAAGCAATTAGTATATTTGACTAAAGAAAACTCCAGATTTTAAAAGAAGATTTGAATGAAACGTTTCGTATGAAAGTGTTGCGGAATCCAAGAGCATCAGAAAAGACACGAAGCTGCTTCAAGCAATTTACTTCACGACAAAATTGGTCCCGCCGAGTGCCGCAGAAGCTCTGAACATAGACATATATATACTGTTTAGCTTTGAAAAATACATTCTTCTTAAATAACTGAATAGATTAATTAAACGCTCGCCAAATTTTGTATTTAATTCGGAACTTATTCGATCGTTCTCATCGATTACACCTATAAACGGCAAAGTTTTTAGTTCATCTAACGACGACAATAGCGCGTCCGTCAAACGTTTCGAACACCTAAAATAGTATACCGAGAAAGCCGCAGGCGCATTGTTATGAAAATGCTTTGAACCGTTGTATTTTCTACCTGAGAGCGGGATAAAAAGTACAGTTTTGCACACAACGACTGCCGGAATCTCTCGGCCTGGCTAAATTGGGCTTGTTAAAAAATCTTAAGGACTGATTTAGAATGTCGGTAGCAAGGTTTTTCGTTGATTTTGTCACTAATTAACTGTCGCTTCTGTGTATGTACCTCATGTATTTTGGTTTAGAAGTCGTTATAAGTTAACTAAACAACGTTAAAAATTTTAACGACAAGGCGGGAGAAGGTCGAGATAAATTTGCTCATAAAATAATTTTCGTATGTATATATATCGCATTTCAATGCTTTAAACTTCTTTATTTTCCATAGCTTAAGTTTTGATTTAACTATCTGATCTAACAGCCGTTTAACTTGATTACAGCGCCATCTATGTGTTCTAGTATATCTATGAACTATGTTCATGTTATTTTTGAAGACACCGTAGCCCATTTTATAGTGGCTGCGGTAAATGTTCGTTCTCGGGTCAGTTTGTGTGTCAATGGCAACATCAACTCAAGTAATCCTAAAGTACGGGGTTGAGTGTGTATTTCATTATTTATTATTGGGTTGTGCGAATGTGAATGAATATTTGTCATTCAGAGCTTACACGATCATCAAAACTTGCACCAACTATTTACATATTTAATGATGATAAATAAATAACATTCATAAATAATATAAAATTATGATCTTTAACAAAACCTTGAGTTAGTGAACACAGAAGTAAATAAAGTCCTAACATTTTTCCTTAATCCCTAAATGACATGAACCAAATGCTTATAATTATGTTCTTCGTTAAAATAACTTTGCCTTTTCATTACAAGCAATTATTGCATTCATGTGCATTCCGAGGCGGTAATTAGGAAAAAATATAAATTTATATGCTCGTAATTAATCATGCAGAACCGAATTAATTATCATTTATACGTGATTAAATCGGGATGCTGCTATTTACCTTGTTTAAATTATGTTTTTCTCTAACCATAATTAGAGCAGTCGTCATCTTATGACGAAGTATAACTATTATTAATTATGTGTTATCACAGTTATTTTTCTGTTTATTTAGCCTAATTGCATGCATTATTAATATTAAGCTCGGCTATTGCAACGAACATTATTATTGAGGTAAAAAATAATAAAGCATTACTTAAATAATTCATAGGGTTGTACTATGATAAAAAACTTCAGTTACATCATCTTTGACGATCGCGTAATTCAGGAGCGCTAAGTCTCGGGCTCCATTTCCGATCCAGGCAGGTTAAAGTCTTTCTCAAGTCATCACCCATGACTCGCGATATAACCTTTGTGTATCTATATATGTGTGTGTGTGAACATAAACAGAAATGTTGTTTTTTGTCCTTTATAATAAAAAAATGTGAAATATGCTTTTGTTTACATAAATCAGCAATATAATTTGTGCATTACAGTAATAAACATCATCTATTCTATACTAATAATAAAATTGTAACGGGGACAAGTCTGTACATTAAATATTTTTTGGAAATGTTACTGTAGATATGCTTGTCAAAAACTACTGAACGGATTTGAACGATTCTTGGTGTATTAGTAACTTGTATTATGGGTCAGTCTAGTCTAGTTTAGTACTTTTGGTGCCTGGTATCCTCATAAACAAAAGAGGCAGTTAATAAAATTTTGACTACTGCTGTTATATTAAATTAATGTTTCTAATTTAAAGAACTAGAAAAACCATCAAAAACATCTCAGTTGCCATTTGTTAATGTAAGACCCAGTTTTCTAAAGCGAAGCGAGCGCGGGTTATGAGTTACTTAATAATTGCCGCTCTTACGGCACAGCAGACATTACCTTCTGAACGAAAAACGACTCGGAATCCATTGTGGACAGACATTTTGTGGTTGAAGAAATAAATATACATCGATAACCTACTCTTTGAAGTCGGGTAATAAATGTTTGCCGCTAATCTTTGGTGTATAAGACTTGTTATTGTTCGTCCAAGTAACTAGCGACAAAGGGAATCCACGTGCGGGATTGTGAGTTTGAAAGTGATTTTTTTTTTCCACGAAATTGAACACTTTTTTATAAAAGAATTTCCGAATTTCTTTGTTGTACCTACCGGTATGTTTATTTTCAAAAGAAATCGTATAATCCAGGTTATACAAGTAACAATGCTTCGATGATACCTAAGCCTGCTTAGAGTATATGAATTGATAGTATTTTTAAGGTATGTATTTTTTCGTATAATAAGTTAATGCTTGACAACAATCTCACTTGATGGTAACTGTTGGTTAAGTATAAGATGTTGAGCGCACTAACTTATTAAATCCTATTCACTGTACTTATACTATGAAAAACTTAAAATTAAAATAATTTAATCGTATAGGTATTTTGTAAATGCACTAATGCACGTCATTTTTTGCTGTGATTATTGTGCGTTTATTTGTGTGATATGACAGTTCATAAGTCCACAGTAGCCAATTACAATAGGTGCTGCGCAATTATTAAAAATTTAACAATATAATATCACAATAGATTTTTACAACATGTTTACTGTTATATTTAGTTCGAAGGTATAAAATAACAAAAATATATTGTGTTGTTATGTGAAAACACAACATTTTCTACTGTATGGCTTAATATTTCAGGTAGTAAGCTATATTTAATCTGCGCCAGTACGCATGTGGACCGCAGCTGCCCGGGGCGGCCCGCTAATTATCTAAACGCACGGAACCCAACCCAATTAGCCAACCACCCTTGCGGTAGAATCCCTCTTCTATGTGTACTGGCTGAGATTTTCCATGCACTCTGCAGCGCATCGCAGTGCCTGTCTTGTTAGACGTAGGGCTGTAAAATCATATAGTTTAATATACCTACTCGTGTTAGGCTATAAATACACATAAATATTTTTTTCTACATTTTCCTAATGTTCTTAATTTGTTCAATTATTATTTTACCATTAAGTATTGGCAATATAATATTCAATCACATAATATATGTATTATATCCCATAAAACAAGCACTAGGATTTAATGTATCGTGGGTGTCATGGACAAAAAAAATATCTGGATGTCACTAAAATATATGCTTAGACCAGGAATCGAACCCACGATCAATTTTTCTGGAAGTCAGAGTCTTTAGAAATAGAGTTATTAGGTTAATAAAGATAACTTGTGATTATTAGTTATGATTTGTAAGCCGATTCAATTCGATGGTAGAAATAATAATGGTAAGGATTTATTAAAATGCGAGTCACCTATACATCAGTCTAAATAAATAACTATTCAAAAAACCATAAAGATTACCTTTGATTTTAAGTTGTGCAAACTTCAGATGTATGGTATTTTTTGCTCTATAATGATATATAATTAGTAAATAAGTTTTAAACTTCATTGCTAATTATTACCGGCCTGAACACTAAGACCAACTCTAATTAGCTACCGGGACGACGTAAATAAATAAGATTTAATTAAGTAACTTGCAGTAAGTTTTTCTTGAATGTTCCGGAGCCGGAGTTCGATGCGTGCTTACCATCTACTAGGTAGTTAATCAACCTAACCTATCTCTCTATTCGACGTTCATAAAGGACATAAATTCGTTTCACACTGATTTCCCTTGTTTACCGGCGGTTGCGAGCCAAACTAGGAGGTAAGAGTGGGCCAACCGCGGCGCGGGTCGTGCGTCGTAGATTCGATAAAGCTCGTCTCACAGTTGACAGAGACGGCGCGGCCTAACGAGCGGCGAGGGGGAGGGTGGGGAGGGATGAAGAAGTGCGGTTCCGTGCATGTCTCTGCTGATTGACCCGCGTCACTCGGCAAACAACAACTAACGAGTCGGCCCCCGCGCCTGCAGGTACGGTAATTCGCTAGAATCGCTCCCGCGACGGCCGCCCGCCAACTTCACTTACACTGCCGTCACACGCCGCGGCGGCGTCTTCCTTGATTGAGACTGCTTAACGAAATTAACGCTTCACGCAAACAACCGCCGCGTTTATACGCCACCTTTTGTCTCGATATGATGAATTGCGGTCGCGCATAACAGAGAAACTGATGCTGCTTATTACTACGTACGCACATATTAGCCTTAGAGATGTTATGCTTTAGATACGCTTATGGAAATGTAGGTAATGTTGTAAGTAAATGTGAGGCTTTATGTCAATTGCATTTAAAGTTCAGATACTAGTGATCAGTGGCGTCTCGTGTAGTCTGTATCCCAACGGTCTTGGTAGTGCATTCTATATAACATTGAACAAACCCTATTTACTATCTAATCAAATAGGGATGCCCGTAGTGATTCAACGACGTCAATCGAAACAAATCGTCTGATTGAACTAGCTCGCCATCAGAATCTCGTAGCACGTAGAGGGTACGGTCTACGTGCGTTACTGTGTTACGTCACTATATACGTTAATATAGTTTATATACTTACCTTAGTACAAATTTACAATTTATTTGAAACCTATCAAATATTATTTATGTAAATTTTGCGCTAATATTAAAAATAGTTTATATGAAGCACGAATGAAACATTATGGTCATGTTTAAATTTACATTCGATCCTGTTAGTTTTATCAATAGTCATGTTATTAGAATTTTATAATCATTCCATTTAGGTAATCCATGTCGACGTCAGTTTTTATAGTAATATGTATTAGAAACTTATTTATTTATGGCAATATATATTAAGATACTCAAAATATTATTAACCAACTTTCCGACAGAGTGCTCTATTGTCTTTTCACTTCCTTTCGGCGGGAATATTTTTATTTCCCGCAATAAAAAGTATCTTAGATTTCAACCCACAATATAAATAAAAAATTTGCCAAGTATCATTTTAATATTTGAATGGAGAGGCTAGACATTTATTTCATTAAAATGTTTTAACCTCTGTGTCGATAACAAATCCAACTTAAATTATGCTCGTTAAGATTTTATTGCAAATCTTGCGACTTGATAATTTAAATTAGCCTCCAGTGTTGCTCATCTAATTATGTACATTATTTTATGAAGGGGCTCTAATAAGTCTCTTGTTCTTTCTTAAAAAACACACCAAGCCAGTTACCACGGCGTAACCTGAGGATTCCTGCCGACAATGCAGCTTCATGCCGCTGACTCAGCATTCCGCAACAGTTAACAATAGCAATTGTCATATATCATCCCGAGAGTCTTGTACTAGCTATCGAATTGTAAATACATGTTTTTCTTCGCAATAAATTGTAATTTTAAATAAATAATTTTTAAAAACTTAATTCGCGTTCGCCCGAATTTAACTAGCCAAAATACATTTTTTTGCGAAGTTCCACCAAACTGTGAACCGCTAAAATTCCGATGTTTAAAGTTAGCGCCACGAAATGCGTCCACGTAGCCCTTAAAGGCGGTTCGTTAGGGCGCCGTCAATCAGGCAATTGCTGCTCAATCGGCAATCAGCCGCTAACGAGCCGGCAACCAACTTCTTACTCACTCATTCACTCATACATTCTCAAATAGTGTAAAAGTGCTATAAATATATAAAATGTCTTAATACTATTATTGATATTTATTGTGTACACACCAAGTAAGCGTGTTGAAGGCAAGCTTATTGTGCTAATTTAATTATTAAGAGATATGATAACAGATATATTCGTGTATATGGCAACCCCGTAGCCCAGTTGGTAGTGACCGTATCCGCTGAGCTAATGGTCCGGGGTTCGATCCCAATCGGGATGGGCATGTTATCAATCTATATTTCTTATTCATTTGTGGTTGGATGTCCATGCCATATGTCCACAGGGAATCCTCGTTTAAGTGTGTAAGTTATTATTTATCCTATCTGTATCTGACGTTACGTTAAAGTTAATGTAAAATAACCTTTAATTTTCTTTTTATATGAATTGTTTAAATACCTTCAATAATTACTCTTCAACGTTGTAACTCGGTTCTCTAATCCTAAATAAGACAATAGTCATAACAAAATTTTATTACATGTGTGATAAACAAGAATAAAAAAATAGGATATTCCAGTCGCAAGGCATAAGGTACGAGGTATAATATAAAAAAAAAAACAACGAACTAGACCTTACAGTGCAGCATAACGATTTGTTTCTGGTGAAACATTGCCTCAGCGGGGCAAACTTAACGATTTCAACCCGTTCGCTATAAAGGGAAGTCTTTTATCACGGCAGTAATATACTGCTCTAAAAGAAACCATCCATCAATAGTAATTATTTCAGCGCTGAAGAACGTATTATACTCGTAGTAACGTTCCAAATCTCTATTTATAATGGGTCTTTTTTCCTCTTCTGTCTACAGCATCTTATCTTTTAAAACAATAATATTTCACATAGGATGTGTATGCGATTAGTGAAAGTTGATAGTCTTAAATTTTAGTTGGGATGAATAATTGAGTTCGTTACTTGCAAATAACTACTTCACATGATTAGCCGGTCGTATATTGGCCAATAAGGTATATGGATTCGTTCTATCTCGTCAAGCTGTGGTAGGAAAACTGGAATGAAACTGATGCACATATATTTTACAACCAAACATCTCGCGAATGTCCTGTTCAGTTCGAATTTTGTCTGAGATGACTTATGAATTTTAATGAACAGTAACTATTTTATTAGGTGGAGTGACGTAATCGGTTAGGTTAGTTCATACATACAGTTCATACATGCCCAATTGTATTATATGTAATGGATTAAAATATGACTGGATATTATCGCGGCAAATATTTATTACGCGACGTCGAGGTGTATTTTATGAAAGCACGTGTCCAGGGCGGGTGGTTTCCAATTTGGTCGCTCGTTAAGGCGCAAAAGACGCACGGTTTAATTGCAACCGTTCGCCTCTAATGAGGCCCTGTGTCCCGGACTCGAACGTTTCTCTCGTTCAAATTGACATTGTACGCAAATTGACGACAAACTCTCATCAAGACGCCAAAGGTTTGTACGATATTGTCCCAGATATTAATCGGAGTCCGGAATTGCGTGGAGCAATTGATCAAGTGTTGTTAAATTGGACGCTGCGGTAAACTACGCTAACTAATGAACGCCTGTTATGATTCACTGCAGACAAACAGTATAAATATGTTATGTACTGACAGTGCTTATCTACTAATATCTTTGAACAGTAATGACACCGATTCATAAACAAATACGAAACTGGAAGTTGTTGCCAGCGAGTGGATTTAATGTTTGGCCAAGACAAAATCGAGGATCAGAATTTGATTACTGTTTCGTGGTGCTTTGAACAATTTTGCTCCGGGAGCAAACTTTTGATGTGCTTCCTTGCTTCGGCCGATTGGTATAAAGGGTTAGTAGACGTACGAGCTCCAGCCATTGGATTACGCCGCCGGCGCATGACCCCAATTAATTTCGTTTGTCTCTTTGTCTGTCCGTCGCAACATCTAAACAGCGTCCGGCAAACGACCAATCTATATCTGAAATTGAATTACTGATGTCCAGTTCGCCCGAGCGATGGATATCTGAGACGTAAATAGCTTGGAATAGTTTTAATTGTATCTGCTGATAGTGAACTATCTAGCCTTGGATTTCTTGCAAAGCTTATAACAACTGTCTTCCGCGCGGCGCGGAAATGCAATCGATAACAGACTCAGTAAAATCGTTAATTGCGACATTAGAAATACGTTATGTGACTAGTGTCAGTGTCCAAAGTCATATCGATATCACATCACGTTTGACAGGGATAATTAAGTAATCGTCTTATGAAGATATTGAATGTATTTTGCATGGATTTTGTCATATTTTTAGTTGTAGAAGAGCAAACGAGGTATCCAATCACAACAAAGCTTCCTCACTACAAGATGTTGATATCGGATGGTATGGTGGTGGGTCTTCTCTCACCAACATTTCAGTAGTCCATACACTTTATGCAGTTACTGCTGTTTCCGGGGCATCGCCTCAATTGCCATCTTTAAAGTTAATTTAACCCCCTTTTAAATTCGACAAATCACCTAGAAATTGTTGGACGAGATAGAGCTGAGTCTCCTAAGGCTGACTGTAACCATTGTAAACTAAATTGTTTGGTTAAACTCTTTCGTTTGAAGTAAAAAGTACTGGAAGAGTTACAGCATTGTTGTCTTATAAAAATTAAGCAAATGAATAGCTTAAAAAGTTCACACACACACACACACACTGCATATAATACCGAATTATAACCTGAACCTGAAACAATTATTATCAGGTCTTTTCTACATTTAATGTTTGCCCTAATTTGTTGCGTTAGTGACCGGTTTTGCTAGTTCTATGAATTATAAACATAGTAATATTTGCAAAGACTGCATAATAGGAGTTAAAAGTATCTAAGATAATGACCCGTACAGGTTGTATATGTTCAGCTGTTCCTGCTTGATATGGGGCACAGACATACAGATAGGCAAAAAAATACAAAAAATAAATTTTCGACTTTCATATATATAGAGAATTACATAAAAAAAAATTGAAAGTATTTGATATGCAGATTTGGCGTCCACATATTTTATTATAAAAATATAATACTGACAACTTATACGGACGAAGACTGAAAGATGTCAATAACAATGTTTAAATATAATGATCAATTAATCACGAATCATCATATCACATTTATTATTTATGCAGAAGAGAACACTATATGTGTGTCGTGATGGCGTACAGACAAAGTGCATTTGTGGGGTAGGATTTAACGATGTTCTGGCGCTGACATGAAATATGCTTTCGACGCGGGAACACACCACGTTCAAATCAATGCAGCGACGATATTCAGTCGGTATCAATTTACGTAATATGCTCACGTAGATTGCTTAGAATAATTAATAATAAACTGGACATAAATTGGTATTAAAACAAAATTGTGACTTAGTGGCTTTAAAGGCGTCTCTTAACAATCATCAGACACTTAGGTTTTTGAATCTTATGTGCCTATAAGAAAGCAATTATCACTTGCTTCAGTGAAGATATAACACCAAGGAAATATCCTGTTTATCTTGTGATGACAATATGAATTCAACTCAAGTCGTAGATCATATTTCAATAGACGTTAATAGATAACTAGTAACCGTGTTTTTTTAATACTATATTTATAAATTTAGACCTAATTTTGGATGATTAAGAAATCAAACAATCAAATATTTGAATTATATTTAAAAAAAAAAAAAAAGTTTTAATGACGGCTTCATAATAGATTTAATTAACAACGCCAAAAGGAAAAAAATAGACTATAATACAGTAAAATAACAATAGAACTTCAGGAACCGTTAATATAAATTCATTGCATCCACGCGACAACAAAACGGAGGCTTGCATGCTTTACACGATTTAAACAAGACTGTCTACTTTGTTTCAAGGATTATGCTTTGTAGGATGTACAATACAGTCGAATGTTTTTACAACAAACGAAAAGTTTATTTATACGATCATTATTATGATTAGTACCCATAAGGTCACTTCTGGGGTCGGGCCTTGCAAAATAAGACGGGTTGTAATGCACCGCTTTAACAAGAACACATTCAGAACATATTGTAGAATGAAATTACTCTATCTGTATATAATATTTTACGATACACAAGGCACTTTGAAGTTTTAAAATTGTAAACTTATGATTTTGTATTAAACATATTAAAAACTTAGAAACGACTATGCATTATTGAAAACAATTATTGTTCAAGACAGCTGAATCTTGTTCTGAACCAAATTAAACTACTTATTAATTTACTATAAATACTGTGGATATCATCAATAGCGTACAATGTGATAGAATATAAAATTATAAACTGAAAAACAACGCATCTCACGTGCCGAGCCTCAACACGAGTTACCTCCGGCGCAATCATTCATCAGTCTGGTTCGCTGAGCGACGGACATGTTTGTGAGACAAGTCGTATTTCGGCAACGCCATGAGAAATTCACGAGACGACCCAATCATGTCGCTACCCTCAAGTCTTTGTCGTATAAATTGATACCAGCTTCTTAATTGGAACACTGGCTCACTCGTGGCAACATCGGAGAACATAACTGTTAGTTGGTATAATATTACAAATTTTATTATATCTACTGAAACAATTACAGCAGTAGACAAGGCTATTAAGAAATATTTTCCTTCCGACAGCAGGTCGGAGTTTATTTTTAATATGCTTTATTACAGCGGATATTATAAATATGCTTCATTTCAGATAAAATAAATATGTGTGGTATGTATGTTATGTAGTAAAAAACCATAATGAGTAGTATGTTTAAGTAAATGATAATCAATTGTGATCTTCTAATTATTTCTTAATTGAATTTACTGCTCGAATGTATTTCCTTACAACTATTGAACTAAAGCAGTTACGTCAAAGATTTGTTCAAGTTGATATTCTCACGTGAAACGCACGTCATTTACATTTGCTGAAAGAGAGAATTCGTGCCCTATCACTTGTAGGAATTGAGGCCCTCTCTCTGGACGTCAACTCGCACCGCAAATAATTTCTTAATGTTTCTCTACGTTATACCTCAGCTGATAACAGATAATAACAATACTGATACGATTTTGCTGCACCATAAAATTGTAAAAAAATCTTCGAGTATTTTTAATTATTAGAAACATTTGGATCGGCGGATATATGATAGCGATTACCAGAATACCCGAGTGGGCAACCGTCAGTCATTCGAACGAGGCGCACCGTGCACACGAGACGAGCGGGGAGAGCAGGGGTTCGGTATGTGTACGAGAGTGATGTTAATTAATAACGTCTGTCTCACGAGCGTTAATGACGCCGTCACGACCACATTATTTAGCTAACTGATTAGTTCGCCACCACTCCCCGCACCTCTAATTAGAGGACCCAGATAAATTTGATTTGTAACTGCACTATCCCTAATTGGATCTTGTTTGCAGTCGATCATTGCCCATATCGATGCGGTCGTCTGTGACGGGACTGTGCCGGAGGCGCACTGTTTACAGTAAAGTTACGAGCGACTGATTCATGGAATATTAAAAGCAAATCTGCACCGCGCGTTAACGCTTCGTCAACAAAACGGTCTAGTTTTATTTCTATTCTATTATTAAAGCGTTTAATTTAGGGCAACAGTTTTACACAAAACGATCAAAACGCAATCTCCCTGCGCTGCCCGGATAGGAAACCTATTCGAAATTGATATGGGTGGAGCGCACGGGCGCGTTGCACGACGGCCTATGCAGCCTCGTAAACGGCGCCGGCTTGAGGCGAAACGGCATAAAGAGTGCCCGCGCGCCCATCGAAACTAGAACACTGTTCCATTGTTACATAGCTCATATTGCCGTTATCGATTGCGTTCGAGAGAGACGCGTTAGGTAGACGGACGAATTTTGTTAATAAATAAACGCAGCGCTCGCCGTCCGGCTGCACGTCAAAAAATAGTCTAAAAAATCCGGGTGAAAATTTGGCACAAGTATGACAGCGGATGCTGGCGTGACATACACAAATCATTATTCGATAGGTACCGCTGTCAAAGGAATTTTCAATATAAACTGTCCGAGACTCGGCGGACTGGACTTAAAGTGTTAAAGTTGTCCGTGTCGACATGTTACGAGAAGTTACTACATTCGACTCCAGAGCACGATGGTAGCAAACAAATCCATTTCGCTTATTACATATTCTGTTTACTACTGCATATGTAATATTAAATCTTCCATGAGAAATATTTTAATGAAAATCTTCCTCTTATGTGAAAACATTCGTCTTTTCGCTTTACTTCACATTTGGTACTTAATGTGTATTCGTGGCTCAGTTTTTCGTTTCGTTTTAACCAGTTTTTTGTACAGCGCACTCCGGCGGTTTTCAGGAACATAATTAGTATTATAAAGAAACATATTCCTGGCTAAAAGTAATTAGAAATGTTTCGCGTTTAATGAATTTAAAATTCAATTAGGTGTCTGCGTAAGATTTTTTTTACAATTAAAACAGTTCTTATTCAAATACATTCAAAGTACGTTGTGGTAATGTTGATTACGATTTACGAGTATGACTCGTTATCTTAAGTGTTTTTTTTTTACCTAGACCTCTTGTACATATCAATTAAATATGCTATTTTAATTGAACGTTTTTATCAACGAACACACTTATGAGTATACCCTTTCAAAGTTAATGTGTGTAAATTACCTAGGGTACGTTTTCTAATGAATATGGATTTGGCATATTTTACATATTACACATATATTTCACAGAAATATCAATCAATCTATCTTATCTTATTAGAAAATTAATAAAATATACATATATCTATTGCATGTATTTAAAAATGTGTTATTAAGCGTGTATAACAGTATTTATAATATAATAATTATTTCCCTATTCCTATAAATTAAGATTCTGATTAAGAAAAAAAAACTTTTCACATATATTTTGTTTCCTGAAATGTTTATTGTGTTTACAAAATAAATAATAGACCACCATTGAAATATAAAGATTTACCAGCAGCTGATTCCTAATCGAAGATAAAGCTTGTTTAATTTATACATTGTGTACTACACTAGCTACCCCGGCAGAGGTTGGTCTGTAACAATAATAACGTTCGATTCATGAATAAATCGTTATTTATTGGATCTTGTTATAGTTATCAGTGACATAATGTTCATAAAACAAATATACTGTGTAAATATCAACGATCGTATACTCGTATACAAAGATGCGGAAAACAACGCCAATGTCTTTGTCAATCTTATTTGCAGATATTACAAGAGTTCCCAAAAAATATTTAAATTTTATTTATATTTTCCGTTACATATGATAATTACAATCTCACGTGTCAAATAATCCGTAACTGATTATTTAAATACTTTATTTTTGTTACTCAGGATCACACAGGATGAAAGCATTATGTTGCTTTTCATGATTCTCACTTAGTTATTTTAATTCGCACAATTTGTATAGTTTAGAGTCACTCTTTGAGGCATGTTTAAGCATAATACACAAAAGTAAAAACGATGTTCGTTTGATCGTTTTGAATTTTGGTAACCTACCTACCTGGTATCTACAATAATGATCTATAAAGCTAATCAGTCACTCACTCCCGCTGTACCGACTGAGGCTACAAGTGGGAGGGCGCATCATTTTACACTTCCTTCACCGCGAACTAATGAAATCGACGAAGTCATTGATAATATGATCAAATAAAATAAATTGCACTTTTCAAGTTTCACAAACAAATTCTCTTGTTATTATATGACAATTGCTTTCTTAAACTTGAACGATGAGGATCTGATAATGAAGTCGGAAGGTGCTTACAGGACTTGTCTACTTATAGCTACTACCTATCCTGTCCCTACTTACCTGTCGTGTTAGGGCTTTTGTCGTTTCGATGGATTCTTCTATTTAGCTAATGAGATGAGTTCAATAAATCATCAATAAAATAGTATTATCACATAAAAAGTTATATTACATTACCTCCTTGTGTAAAAATATCTAAATGGAATATAGAATACGATGTGTTTACATAAAGGTGGCCGTACACCTTAATTCACTGAAAATAATAACAAGACTACGGTACCAAATACAGTTAGGAATGAAATCGAATCTTTAAAATTAATATATGGAGTCTTTGAAATATAAGCAACATGGTAACACTCTGTGCATCATATGTGCCTCAGTAATTAATGATAGGCTAAATACCGATATTTTAACCATTACATCAGTAATAAGCGCTCTTATAAAAACTATTCAAAACATGGTTTAATAACTAAACTTACTATCAACTACATAAAAATGATTTTCGTAAATATTGGGCGTGGATAAAAACACTATGCCCTCCATTGGAGCTGCATATTTTCATACCTCGACTTAACTGAGTTGATGTCTGACGTCAAACTTAATGGCAAAAATAACGTGACGCGCGTTAATTACATGGAGCAATTATACTAACAACGGCATCGGATACTCCAATTTGTCGAGCTCCAACCCTCAACTTTTAACGATTTACCGAACTGGCTCAAACTCGCAGCTTTGCATGTGTACTTATTTTATTTTTTATATTATTTTTATGTAAGTTCATTGTTAATGTCTTCATCATCAACACAGCTTGGCTTGGGGTTTTCTCTGGAAATGTGTGAAAGCTATAATCCACCATGCTGGCATACAGCTTATTTCAAGAGTTGACTTGCCTTTGAGAATAGTATGGAGAAGTCTTAGGTTTTCTTATGAGGTTTTTCTTTACTGAAATTGATTGTAAATAAATCACAACAAGCATATAGAAGTGAACGAAACTGAAATTTGATACACTCGTAATTAAGTGATTCAAAACGGAAAATATTCTTGGATACATTTCAGTACTATGACTACTACTACTACTATGAACACTAGTCATTCGAATCGGGCTCGATTTTATATCCACTTTATACCGTAAGTATACGTATTGTTAAATGTCCCAGAATTACAACATTCAGGAGATGTATGTTGAGGAGTAATTTTATTCAATTATATTATCACATGGTTCTATATGTAACTTAATGCAATACGGTCTCATCTCTGCATTACAATTTTAATACTTTGATACTTTGCCATGATAGAATTCAAAAAATATTTATTTGTGTGTCCGTCTGTTAAATCATGACTTAGACTATGCTCAGAATCCCATAATATGCTGAGAAAATTTTTAATCATCCCAGAAAATTAATCTATTTCCGTGGATTTAAGTTAGTTATGTCCATTGAGGGAATCGTAAATAAAATTTTGACTGCTATTATTTGTTGTTGCAATAATTGAATATTTTTCAAATTAAAATACTACGTTAACTGACCCCTCATACGACATAATTTTGAATGAATATACATACACAAGGCCGTCAACGGTTCCATAACAATAATTCCTTCAAAATACTTCGAATGTATTATTGAAACATCAAAATTAACATCTTAGGTAATTGTCAAATCGGCATGCCAACACGCGCTCTTTGTTCGTGTTAGTGGAGCACGCTGGTGTGTCTCACTCTCACTTTCTCTGATGAAGGTCTTTGCCGAGAGATGTTGCGATTGTTGCGTTCTGGTAATCTTGATGACCTTGGCTTTAGTGACAGTTTTAATATGTATTTATTCTCGATTTAAAACCCGGTCTTGTTTCACTAACCTTTCGATAACACTCTCTTTTCTCAAGACGCGGTACAGCTTAGGACATACACAGACACATAACTATTATGTCAGTAACGATATACCCTAAAAACATACTGTATGTCTTACTTGATACTGTGTATTTTCAGACAACCAAAACATTGAAGATAGCTCACTAAATATATCTTAAAATTTTAGTGAAATATAATGTTGTCATTTGCAGGATTTCAAAGGAACTTTAAACACAATATTCTGTATAACTACCTCGAACAAACCGCTCTCGTGTAATTAAATTACTTACGTAATTATGTCAATGAGCGTTCGCTCATTCGATGACAATTAAATTGTGTTAGTAGAGAGAAATGTGGGGAGTCGTTCACTCGTATTCATTAGATTATTGCGCGTATTGATTAGAATGCGTATGATCCAACCCTAGATCGCGTGAGGCCGGGATGAAAGGCAGCGTTTATAAGTTGTAGATGAAACAATATTTAAGTCAGTGATATTAATAAAAATAAAAGCCCTGACAGTAAAAAACCGCGCAGTTCACAAAACAATACGATAAATATACATCAAAATCATAAATCATCATCATAAATAAATGTGACATCACATGTAATCAACACTAGAGAATAAATATCTCACTTAAAATCGAACCGTTTCAGACAAAATATAAATATCGGCATCATATCTCAATACGCGATTGACGATAGAATGAGAACTATTTAATAAATATACTTCCTTTTTCTTCAGTCAGCAGTAATACATAGCGGCTAGAACGAATATATATGTAGATATATGTGGTACAATCAATCGCCATTTGACATTTGTGTTGCTAAGGTTACTTTCATGGCGATCATTGATCATTGACTGATACTGATCAATAAAATACGAGTTACTAAAATACCTGTGTTACTATGTTACGTTTACGGCCGTAGTAAGGTGTAGAGGGCAATCAGCTGTAATCCTTGCATCATACACTGTACGGTGATTAAACTCAACTAGCATGCAGTTAAGTCGATGATCAAGTCGTATCAATAAAGGCGAAATGCTCAGTAACTCGCAGCGCTAGTCAGTAGTTACCGTGCCTGATCTTAATTAACCTCATGTGTTAACCTCGTATAACTGTGAGACGCGTGTTGTTACAAGGTGGTGTTACCTATTTTGTGAAATTGCAAACCATCCCAAATAATAAACGATGTTATGGACACACCGCAATAGGATTCTGTCTCGGATTGCGGACATACATGACACGACATTACATAGTTAATAAATATTCGAGAAAAACATTTATCTATCACAAAAATATTTGTCTCGATTGAGAAACGAACCCGGGATTCAACGCAGCAGACCTACAATAGTGTCTGTACCTGTGAGGGAGGTAAATTATTATGTACGTTACAAAAGTATACCTTAGAAGACCGATAAATAAAATTTTATTAAAGGTTAATATAAATATGTATTATACACTGTATGTAATCGTTTATAAAGCTTTGTAGAATAATATTTTTTTTGATCTGTTCCTGCATCCGGATATTCTGCAGACTACCTACTTCTTGGACACCTTGCAGTTAATTTACTGCGTTAGGGCTCATTGGATTGCTCCTACGTCAACAATACAAAAAATACGATTGGTAAGTAGGTACATTTAAATTTCAATAATTTACAATTCATGTGTAAAATCTAAATATGTCAAGTGCAGTCACAAGAACCTTAAATTGTTCGTAGTAAAATCTACCGTAACAATATAAAGAAGAGAAAATGCAAATGCATTTTTTTTTTAGTTTGTGTGGAGGCTGGCACGGCAGGCATGAAAACCAGTTTTTCCTCCTGTTTGAAAAATTCTTACGTTTGAAAAATACGATTCCAACGGTAATTATATACATTATCTTGAGTCATGTTGATAGTCAAGTGTGTCGCAATTTGTGTTAATTAAGATCTTCTAAGCTAATAATTGTTGCACGCGAGCGAAGTCGAGGACCAGCTGATTAATAATAACAGTATGCCGAATGTGTCGTTTTATGCGTGTATTCATGTTTTCATTTCAGTTGAATGTATTCTGAAAGATTAGTTATACCAATTATCGTAAATAAATTGGCACGACGCAGTCTTTTAATTATAGTTAATGATATAATCTCCACAATATGAGAAGTAACTATTTCAATTTAATTATTTAAGTGAAATAATATATGAAATAATATAAATAAATGTATAGGTCATTTTATTAAATATATTCCTCAAATCTTTCTATAAAAATATTTCCTTATCTCAAAGTTATATACACACACACACACACACAGTTATATACGCTATTGATTTTTTTCTGGTTGTGTCGACATTAATTTTGTTTCCTGTAATTTCATTGTGTGTACAAACTAAATAAAAAAAATTACATTACTGAACCCTTAACATTAAGAGACGTATAAAACACTGGCTCAATTATTTTCTCTAATTTGCCAGCTATCATAGAGTGTTACTCTCCATCTGTTTTTCTACAATAAATCATTCACTGTCTACGGAGTTCACCTCCGAGGCTCCCTTATTATAAATATCAGACTTACGCTTTCACGGGATCCCTTTAAATTTATTTAACACTTTTAAATCTACTTCGTTATCTTAGTGTCACAAAATAATACACATTTTTTTGAGATTTATATAATATACATTTATGTTTTAATTTATAATATTGACACTTATATATTTCATATATAAATGAATTTTCTTTACTACATCCAGTTGTGTATTCCGTTCACTGTACCAACAGGTCTTCAGATTATTCCCTTAGTGATTTTCTAAAAGGCTCGCTGGAAAAATAACTATCCACCATTCGATGGATTATTTATCAAAAATTTAGCAAACTATATGCTACTAAGGTATATTAATTTGATAGGTCCAGATAAAATACCTTCTAAATATTTTTTACATTTACGTCAAATGTATTAATGGCAGTATCATTATTTGCAGCATCCCTCGCCCCACCTGCCCCACTCGAATTAGTAAACAAACGTCTTTACGAGCGGGTTTACGAGCCCCGCGATATTTCGGTCTCGCGTTCGCTCTTTTACGACATAATGAATTTGTTGATGAACTACGTATTAGAAAGTTGGAAATAGACGCGTCTGGTCACCAGCTACCTTCATGGTTTGGGGCTATTGTGTGATCATTAATTAAACTTTAATATTTCAAATTGACGTGTCGTAACTGAGTCATTGCTGATTGAGGTTTTTTTTATTGAGTGGATTATGGTCATGCTGTAGAATGCTGGCCAAGGGCACCACCAGTGACCGACACACACCTGACTTCGCGCAACCTCTGCCGTATGTAGAATTCCACAAGATATTTTTGTTTGCCGAAGCTAATGTTAGTTATTCTAATATTCTTGCTTCGCTATGTATTAGGTTTAGTTAGTTTGGTTTAGTTACCTCAAATCAGTTGTAATTTAAAGATACCTGTAGGGTTTTAATACACAATATTAATAGGTAAAAAATCAATTCACCTGACCATCCCGTCGACCTAGACAAAAGACGCTGGGCTTTTTTTAAATATTTTGTGGATACAAAAATATCTTTATTAAAATACATAATAATAAGCAAGGCACATTGTTGTAAAAGATGCTTCAATAGTTCGAATTATTTAACAAAATCGAACGTTTTACATTGCTAAAACTAACGAAGACAGTCGTACGGAATATTTATAGTACAAAATCGGGTCGTTAATAAGTAAGGAGCGAACTCGTTGGGCCTGTAAATTGCTGTCTTCTGAGAATGTCACAACTTTTAATAAGGGAAATTTTATGTTATTTAAAATTTCATTTTAAAGCTAGTCTTTTGTAAGTTTTTTTAATTATATTTATTTATGTGTAATTTGCAATGCTTTATAACCCATAGGTAATGTTTTTTAATTCTAAATTATATATAAATTCGGGGGCTGATGAGAACAGTCGTTCGTTGGTTAATGTATTGGCCTAATATTAGATACAGAATATCGGACCATTCTCTCGACTCCGAATATGTGGAAGAAATGGTGAACATCACGCCAATGGTTAACAAATGGTATGGCGAACAATCCTTGAAGATCGCTAGGCTCTGTACCACCCAGTTTCATTCTGAAGATGATCTCATTTTTATAGTAGGGATTTTTGTCGGTTATAGTAAGGTTATATAGGGCTAGGCTACATTTTGAGTTGTCAGCGCCCTTTGGTGTTACTGGTGTTCACGGGCGACGATGACTACTAACCGTATATATCAAGTAGATGGCTCGTCATATCGTTTGTCGACATATAAGAATATGTGAAAATTCACGCATTACAATGTTGGCTAAAATAGTTATCAATGTTGTTTCGTGACAGTAGTTTTAGGTAATTAAGAGATGATGAAAATTTCTTTTCCTTAATATTTGTGGCACTTGTAATCTGCAATACATCCCGCCCAAGAATTGCTGTCATAAACTTATTTAACACTTGCTAACATGTAGTGTTTTAGATTCCATTTTACTTTTAATTACGAATACATTTTTCATAGGAGTATCTAAGTATCTTTCGTCTCAACGATCTTCTAAAACCAAAGTCATTAAACAAATAAACTAATATAGACGCCACCTATATCTATCTCTAACTGCATACCGGGAGAATCATGGAGTGTAAACCGCATTGTAAAATTATGCGCAATACCCGCACAATAATTATTTAATACCATGTTTTTTTATTAACTCGCTATCTTGTATGTCTGTCCGGGTGGCATGTTGTAATTAATTTTAAACTAACTTCCCGATGCGTTAGATTCTTGAAATTTGAAACATAGCTCAGATGTGGATGACTTCTTAGTCCGTTAAAAAAAAACATGATACATAATTTTTTTAATACGTAATTATTTTATATCTTGTGTTAACCCTGTCGCAATGACGCAACGTCTAGACGGAGTCGATGTCTTACGACGCAAAGACATTAAACCCGTGTAAATTTTTGCACTACTGATTAAGTACTTTTGTTCTAGTGATTAGGTACTGTATCTCACAGTTGAAGCATATACCGTGGTCTCAGTCAGTGACAAGCAGGAGCGACGCGAGCCACCGTTTTCTTCGCACCAACTATTAATAACACCAAAGTTGAAGTTTTGAAACCGTTACATCTAACCTACACTTAAAGCTTTCAGTTGGAAATAATTGTCATTGAATTATGACATTTATATGAAAATTAAAAAAAAAATGTGGACAAGACTGCTTTTTCTTCCTCAAGTATTCTGAGTTCTAAGTAAAAAAATAATTAAAAACAATAATATTTGTAACAGAAATTAAGTAAATCCAACGTCTAAATAAAAGGGAAATATATAATAGCAATTGACTCTTTCCGTTGAAAACTGTATATTCTAAAATCCAGTTTGAACTTAACCCTAAACTAAGCTGGTGACGGGAAACACAAAAATGGGCCATTCGTTTACCAGCTTTTAAGTAAGCCAATCATGTTAGAAAATAAAGTGCAATACGTAAGTGTATTATTCGAATACTTTAAGCTAGTAGTGTGGGTTGGAGATTGAATAGTTGGTGTAGTCCATCGTGCCAACTATCAAGGAAAAAAGGGATTAATATATTCTAGACTCCATCAAAACAAAACATCTTTGTCAGAGCGAGGTATATTTGAATTGCCCTTCAGACACTGTGTTACTTTACTTAGGGTCAAGATGTAAACGTAACTGATTTTCAAATATAACAATTTGGACAGCTAACGAAGACAGTCGTGCGAATATTGCGGGTGGCAGTGCGAAGTCTGGTCGTTAAGAAGCAGGCAAAGTCGGACCTCTAAATTGCCTCCTCCGCAGGTCACAACTTTTAATGAGGCGAAATTCCCGTCGGTCTCGATTCGACGTCGCAACGCAACCTGTTCGTTAGTGCAAAAACCGACCACGCTAACGCGCGATTAGAATACACCCCCGCCGCCCGAGACACACCGGGAACTATTGAAATAAATAATTTATTACACTTATTTATAAATCGATAGCAACTCGTGTTGTTTTCTACAATCGATTGCGCGTAGTTTTGAATTTAAACTAATGAATCATCTACTTCTATTTATTGAATCAACGGTATAAATAAATACTTTTTTAATCAATTAACTACTTTGTTGCCACACTGGGTACATTCTAATTATTTTCAAACCATTCTATCATGTTAGAAAAGTACAAGGCCAAGTCTCTGAAATTGGAATAGATTAGATTTGAACGTGATTATACGATAGCTCGCAATAGTTAAATAGTATCGAACTGCTAATTGGACTACCTGTTATTTGGTAACCGGATCTAGGAATAGAAGATTTTATCAGTGATTCAAGATTTGTATTTTACCTTCATTAAAATTCTGGCGCCTTTATAATTAATCTATATGTTTCTAATTAATTTATTTTGGCCGAATTGGGGCGGCCTAGAATACTTCCCCCAGTCTCACGCTGACAGAACAGGGTGTCGTAATAGGCGACAGAAGCCAGCTTGCTTGGTGGTAGAGCTTTGCGTAAAGTTTATATTATCAATATAATTATTAAGTCGTTAATATTATTATTGGTATTATTATATTTCCGTGAAGCCTGTCTTACTTGCTACCACCCTCTTGCATGAGTCAGCTGCCAAACGACTCGTCGTGTTCCAGCTGGGGGCTTGATAGCCATTTGTTGTTAGCATCCACGTTCTAAAATTAACTGTAAGATTTTTAACATGTTTCAGCTAGTGTTAAAGAGCCAGTGACCCAATTGCCAAATATGTTCTGCGTTTTAAGCCAACAACGCCTCGGTGATGTATCTGATGCTATGATTGCATCGGAAAATGTTACATCATATAGATCCTGCACGGCAGCGTTACATTCACAAAAGTGAAATTGTTAATTAATAGAATACCAGTGCATTTATAAATAACCTTTGCTGAGTGTGTTACAAACCTAACCCGAAAAGATGGCCCTTCATTTGCGGCGACTTTCTCTGTTGTTGTCACATTAGCGAATAACTGGGAGCCGCTTTGCCGATACGTTAATGATGTCGACGGGACGTCTATTGCGAGCAAAAACGCTTTGTGCCGCCGCGACTGCGCCGGCTGGTCTGTCCCGGCACCACGTGACTCGACGCGACACATTGACGTTCTTCATCATGTAAAATAAAATTTTAATAAATACCTATATGGTAAAATAAAGGCCTCTAAACATAGTGTCATTCATATATAAGCCACAACGACTTCATATAAAGCAAAATGACTAAGTTAATATTGAATGTGCGCGACATATTACAATATAATGAGCATGCAATATTACAATTTTTTTCATATTTGTCAAGAAACTTCTTGGCTTTAACGCGACAGTCATAATGATTCAATATTATTCATAATTCAACTTAATTCTACACTAATTATTATCATATTCCATTTGGATTATGCCTCTTGTTTGATTGTTAGATTACCAGATATACATATGTTTTAAAACACAATAAAGTTTTAAATATAATGTAAAAAGTAACAACCATAAAATGTACGGTGCATTTACGAGGCGCGTGTAATTACTACACTAGCAGTTACACGTTTAGCCACGGTGAGTATAGTTTTATTGGTGTTAAAAATATATATGTTTTTTATATATATCATGCATGATATTAATTAACGACAGCTCAGTTGACAGGGACCGTGCCTGGTGAACGAAGGCTTCCGATTTCGTCTCCTTAACGGGGTAACATTTACGTTGTAGACAAGCTTGTAAATTTCTATGCCAACCGCAATATATGGCTCCTGTAGAAGTTATGTAATCTATACAAATAATAAAACTAACTGATCATATTCTGTACATGAACTATTTAAGATAAAATATTATTAGGGCCTTTATTAACGTACTAGAACAAAAAAAAAAGTTGTTGGAATTTTGTCTGTTTATCTGTGCGTTTGTTCTCGCTAATCTTAGAAACGGATTAATTGATTTGGTCTGATTTTCACTGATGTATTGCAGTGAGCTTCACTTAATACTTAAAATTTGTTTCATCTCAATCCGTCCATAAATAAAAAAGTTTTAATTAATTTAAAACGATGCAGGTACTATTTGTTAGCGTAAGGCGTAGTTTTCCCGAAGCGAAGTGAAGGCAGTTCCGTAGTTATTAACAATGAATAAATACAGTAGATAATAATAGGCTATTTTTCAAATATTATTTCAATAAAACCCTTTTAAAATTTTTGTTCTAGTAGCAGCTAGCAAAACATTCTAATAAACTTCCCCTAATAATTATGTATAGGAAATGGTCTTGAACATAAATAAAATCATTTTAATTTACTGATCATCCGACCGTGATAGCAAAGAAACTCATTTTTCAAGTTCATAAATTATCGGCCGATAACTGCGGCCGTTTTCAGACGGCACCGTAATGAGGTTGTAAACAACGATCTAATTAAACTCCTTAATCGCAAAACTCAAACGGTTACCGCTTTTAAAACAAAACCTCGCAATTTTCAGAGCGACCACCGCGTAAATAGCCTTCGTTATATCGGAGCGGCGATCGCGGCTCATTACCTTCGCCCCCACTGCCTAATTAGACTCCCATCCTTCCGTATACCCTCTCACCCGCTCCGTCCCGATTGTTTTCTAATAATTCCTTTATTTCTCTACAGGTTTAACTGTTAATTATCGCCACACTTTATATATAATAACCCTTTGATCTTATAAACTCAATCACAATATTCCGAAACGAGAAGGCAATTAATTTCAAACATCACGAGCGGGCCGACGGTTAAGGATTTAATATGTTCTCAATTAATCGATTCGGCACGGAAGAAATTCAAATTGGCTCTCATTTCCTGTGCCCACCGCAAGAGGGCGCACGCACTGAGCGGAGCACCTGTAGTGCGCTGCATCCGGCCCGTCCAATTACGAGGCCTTTTACCCTAAATAAGCACCCTAACGATCGTCCCTGGACACCGCACAAATGCACGTGATTCATTTACGTCCTCCTAAATTTTGTGATGTAAAAATTTTCACCAATTCGTTTGAAATATATTTATTTTTCTATTACCTAAAGTGCATTCGCTTATTGTTATTGGACTAACTTTCTAATATCGGAACTACACTCGTTCAAATTAATGGTTACAGATGTATTGAGGAGGAGTATCCTTTGGATATTCAGGCTTCACTTGTATGGGTGTAGAACTTAAAACGTTTGCCTAAACACTCTTTTCACAGCACATCTAGAAGACGTGTTGGTTATATCGTGGCGCATACTTTAAAATAACGTCTTTACAAAACCAACGTGAAACGATCAAGATAATTAAATTAAAACACAGATTGCATACATAATTGCCGAAGTGCAATGTTTGCGTCCACATGTTTGCCACGTCGTGCACGAAATTAATGCGCGTCATTGATGTACAGTGATATTCTGTCGCATCAATTATTCAAGCTCACGCGTCATCAAGCATACAACGATGAAAGATGGAGTGCAAACCTACCGAGTCCCAGTTTCCTAACTATCATCCATCTCCGTCGCCCTGCATAGTCTAACTAACAAGATGTGCATGCTATAGGAGTATCAATCAAAAAACAATCGGAATAAAGTCTGAAATGCATTACGAGGATCTGAAAAAGCTGGGCGCCGATTAGATGCTTCCGATTTCGTGCAATTATATTAAGTCCTTATTTTAATAGTTCAAAGGACTATTTTAGCGTGCGAGAAGAGGTCTATAAATGTCGCGAGATGTCCGATAAGATCGGCGCAAGCGTCTCGGACCGGCACCCCTTTATTTATTTAATCAAGCTGAGCGACGGACAATGTGCTATTGTAACTTCTGATATATTGTCCAATGCTGATCTATAATGGGTCGCCTCATGTTTTATAAGACAGATAAAGGGATGTGGTGTGTAAATTGTTTGCTTATTATCACGGTCGACTTAAACCACTGCAAACCGAATCGTTAATAGATGCTTCCAGATGTCTGTACATAAAAACGCAGTATAATTACAAATCCCCTTCGAAAATGAAATTGTGCTTCAATTGTGCGTGATTTATTAATAAAATTATTCATAATGTAATTAAAATATGGTTTTAAATAATCAAAGACTAATGAACCAACTCGTCGTTTTAAAAGCATGAATGGGAATGGGCATAAATATTTCATTATAGTTCTTCTACACTGCACGTTTTAATTAAAATGTAAAACTGTTACGTCGAGAGGTTTGGGACAAATTTTACACTTGTATTTTAATAAGTCGTGACGTCGAATAGTGATAAAAATATTTCAAGTGATAGGATGTATTCTGACAGTGATTGTAGAATGCAGTGATTCTCGATAAAAAAACAACACCCAAATACGTCACTGGACACACTCGAATGTGAATAAAATGTAATGATTAAGGCAACCTTGAATAATTATTTTGGAACAAATGTTTACACCGCCGTTACACTCGTATATTTTCTTACCCACATTTCTCTAAATGTCAAACAAAACTATCTATATTTAACTCAAAATAACTAATGTCAAATAAATAACTAATAACAAAATAAATGAAACTCGAGAGAGAAGGGAGTCTAGGGCAAACTTACTATTAATTAACACGAAGTCATTAAGAATAACTACAACAAAAAATACACATAAATATTTAAATAAATAAGTACTTTTATTCAATGCTGTGCGTCGTACAAGTATTAACATACAAACCGTTCGATGGCTAATCGCATCGTCAAAAATGTTTAATTAAAAAGATTGATGCTTACCGGTATAGCGGGGCACCAGAAGTACAGTGGAGTTGCAAACTTATCTAATTAGTTGGCGGGGGGCTTCGTGAGGGGCGTCGGGAGGACGGGCGGTCGGGGCTGGGAGCGTCGGGGGCAGACGGGGGCAATTAGCGGTGATAGTCGATTAGCTCATCGTGCGAGTGCGGCTTTTGACAAATGTTACGAGTAATAAATTATTATTATTAATGAACGTTACAGATAATTGGTGTAATTAATACGTGCCCGCGGACAATTTAATCCGATGTGTTTGACCTGTGCCCATTATTTTAATTGAAACCGATTATTATTTCAATGTCATAATTAGCAATTTAGCCGCGACGCTGTTATTGTATAAAAATGTTTTAAGGCTTAATATATTGGTAGGTATATGTTTCGATATTAGGGGATTCTAAGATTTTGATAGTAAAGGAATATCATTCGTTTGGACGCTCATCTTTTGTATTACGTACGAACTTGCTTTCCCATTAAGTTATTCTTCGTTTGAAGTACACACTTATTTTACAATAACGTAATAAAAATAATACTGTATAAAAATACGGGATTGAACTTGTATTTTTATTAGTTATTAATAATAAATTACTTTTGTTAGGCTTTGTTAGAAATATAGGAGCTAAATCATGTTTTTCGTAATTTTTGTATTATGCTGTTTTCCGCGAAATGGACTTGTTTCCTCTGGATAAGAGATAAAAATAGTATGCAGATTCTGTTAAAAATGTATTAAATGTAATTTTTGTTGCAAGTGTAATAAATACATAGGTTTTAATCAAGAGAAATGTCAACTTTTTAAATAACAAGATGAGGTAAACTGGTTCATAACGGTTGCGAGTAACCAAATATATTTTTATTTATTTTGCCAAATATATATTTGTTTCGTGAATTTTGAACAAATACAGTTAAACTTAATAGCAAGTAACTCATCCTTTGATTAACAAAATTGTCAAGACTTGTTCCAAGCACAAGATCAGTCCAGTGGTACGAACAGCGTTAAAAATGGATTGTTATCCTATCATTATAAGAAGGTCCAGACTGAAACAAACACTATCCGCTTTTTAATTAAAGTTATATTAAAAGATTGATTAATGGAAAGCTTATTAATAGAGCCGTAGTTGAAGATATTGAGATAAATAATTCTTGCGCAAGTTAATGAACAAATAAACATTCATTACCGTCCTGGTTTAGAGTTGTATGGTTAAAGTTATTTAATACTATTTCTGTAATTTAGGTTTTAACACTGGAAAATGTTAATACGAAATCTACAAAATGAAATATAATGATTTATTATATTCAGGTAAACTACCACGGAGAATCACTGAAGATTAATTATTGTGATTGAAGCTATATAAGCCAGCGTAATAGGAAATAAATAAAAAAACAGTTTTTCCGACATTTTCCGCGTATGTTTGTATCAAAACTACGGCGTATATTCATATCGTTGTTATTCACCAACCATCGATCCAGAGGTGTCTTGATTAATTAACAAAAAAAAATAATATTTCTCTTTTGCTTTTTAGGATATTATTTGTATGACTCCATATAAATATATATAAAGACATAAATGGAGGTAGAAGCAAAACAATACGTATGCGTATTTCTCTTATCAGTATCAGAGCAATGAAAGGATCGAAAAAGACAAATAATTAGTGTACGACTTCAGAATTGTATAAACAATAACAGCAGTGGAAACACGAACAATTGGATCCGATCCGATGTGGGAGCGCGCCACTCCGATGTCTCGGTCCCAGAGCCGCGGTGTGAGCGTGTGAGATAATCGTGTCGACTGCAATCAGCAGGGCACACCCCCGACACTTGTAAGGTTTTTCCACGGTGTAATAGTTTCGCTAAGCGGCGGCCACTGGAGTAGAACAGGCGTTTAATTAAAGGACGCTCACCTCACGGCCCGTTGTCGGCCGGCTCATCGCATGCGCCTTAATTAGTTTCAGACCGCCCTAACGGGCTTATTTTGTTTTTCTCGGATAATTTTTAATTAAACGCTTGATTAAAATGAAAGTTTGCGTAAGTAGCGAGCGAGGAACAATCGGGCTGGAGTTTAGGATAATGAATTGATGGTGTTACTTCGCTCGCTCGCTCGCTAGGGACTTAATTAAAAATCGCCGATAGAGTGTGTAGAGGGGAGTTGGAAACGAGTTTATGGAACTTAGTCGGAGCCTCTGTTGTTTTACTACCTATGTCAATTTGAATACGAGATTGCTTCACGGCTACGCGTCAATGTTTATAGTAAAACGATACTAGTTTGTTTTTAAGACACAAATTAAGGTTTAAATTTAAACCCTCCAAGTAAAATCATATTCATAATTTAACAATTCAATATAGAAAAAGTTGACAGGATCAGGCGTTACTTTGCGAAAATTCATTGTTATTAAATTAATATTAATTTACTTTGCAACAATCCGTAGCCGTATAGTCAACTCATCCTGATGATGCTCCGTTTCGGAGCGAAACACGTTTTGGTGGCGGTATGTATGTTGGTATATACTTTTATTTATCATAAATTGCATGTTTTCCTTTGTGGGAGGGAGGTTCTATGCATATATAGAAGTATATACCATCATACATTGTGCTTGCGGATTGTTGCAAAGTAAATTAATA